>CAWUFW010002866.1:1800000-2018296 GCA_963921515.1 Calotriton arnoldi
TATATGCTGTTCTCTTGCTTTCAATATTCATGCAACATATATATTTATATGTCTATATAGAGGTATATATACACATATATATCCATATATTAATATTTATGTATTCTTATTTTATTTCGTTAATGTATTTTAAACATAGCTTTGATTTCTTAAAGGCTTGGTTATTTAAAAAAAAAAAAAAAAAATTCTCAACCATTGTGGATGCAGTTTGGGAGTTTATGGACACTTGTCTCCCACCATCCGCAAACGACAGTACATTTGGTATACTGCTTGCTACTCTGATTCAGGCATGTGAATCTATGAAAGATACCCCAATACTGGATAAGAAAACAAGTTACTTACCTGTAACTACAGTTATCCAGTATTGGTATCTTTCATAGATTCACATGCACCCACCCTCCTCCCCGGCGAGTCAGTTCTCTATGATTTGGGATACTTACTTCCCACTTGTGCTCAGAAAATCTGAGGAGAACTGCCTCTGCTGAGAGTGTTCTAGAGGGTGCTGGTAGCTGATTGGTTGGAGATGACTTTTGGTTCTTTTTATTATAATTATGTAGATAGGCTACTAAGATTTAGGCCTTAGGCTTTTCTTTTACCCTACTACTATTATTTACTTATGGCACTACTTTTGTAATTTACCATGGGACTCCCGCCTCGACGACGGGGAATGATTCAGGCATGTGAATCTATGAAAGATACCAATACTGGATAACTGTAGTTACAGGTAAGTAACTTGTTTTCTTTTCCGAAATGCGTCAGGCACAGGCAAACTACTGCTTTTTTTTTTAACTTGAATAAACTCTAGGTGAACATGTGGCAGTCAAAAAAAGACGTAATAGTCAGGTTTCGAAATCAATATAAGTGTGGTGCTCAAGGGAAGGGGAATCACCCTAGCCCCTCCAAAATCAAGACCCTAGGATCTTTCAAACACGGCCGTGAATCGCCGGACTGTCAGCGTACTCGCTAACAGGAATCTTGTGAACCGACAATATATAAGGAAGTAATGATTTGAACAGGATTGAATACGGATACTGGTGGAATACCAACCTTAGAAACGGGTGAATTCAATGATAATTTGATATTGAGCGTGGCAGAGGATACTTCAGTTACACGGCAGGGACGGAAGTAGAACCGGCGTAGAGGTGTCAGAAGAAAATAAAATCTGTCAGTCTTACAGCCCTGAAGAAGTCGCCGGGAACTCGCCTGATGACGAAACACTTGGCTGGGCGCATGATGAAGTGATGAAAATTAAAGACAAAGAAAATCTTCGTGTTGTTAATGCTTACTGAAATGTTATGTAATTGTGCGTGTCCTTAGGAATTGTGTGAGGTAATTGCGTGAGGTAAGTTAAAAAACAAAGCAGTGATATGCCTGTGCCTGACGCGTTTCGAAAAAAAAAAAAAATATATATATATATATATATATATTTTTTTTTCACACAAAAACTATTTTAACTATAACTTTACTTCAGGCTTTGTTGTTCAAGCAAATATATGTACCTATATATATTCACTGACGAAACAAAGGCCAAAATGGCACTAGTTAGGTGAACATGGTAGTAAAAAAGTTAAAAAAATACTATTTTAAACTAAAAAAAACACTGAAACAGTAGCGGTGCTACAGGGCAGTAGTTGTGAGGCAGGGGACGGGGAACTTTAGGAAAATAAAGAAAAAAAATTAAACTTACCTGCCGGCCGCAACTTCTCCTCCGTCCTCTTCTTCTTCCGTCGACGCAGGAACAGGAAGCACCCAGGCTTCCTCACTCCCCTAGCCAATCACGACACTGCTGATAGTTGTGTCGTGATTGGTGTGAGTGCCGAGATTTGGTGCTCAGATGGGAACTGGGAGCCTAGGCTTGTTCTCCATCCAGGTTGCGCAACACAGCCCCGTGGAGAATATGCCAAGTGCGCATGAAGGTTTGGCCTGCCGTCATGCACGCTTAGAGAGTGCCCACCACTCCTCCCCCAGCTCTGTGGGCAGTCCGGCCCACCCCTACAGAGGAGTACTGAAAAATAAAATGATAATAACATGCTGTATTATCATTTTATTTTTCCTGTGGGGCGACGCTCCTCCGCCTTAGCTGAGGAGCCTCTTCTGCACTGAAATTCAAAAGTTAAAGTTTACTTCGCTAACGATAACATGCAGACCTGCCATGCACTGCTTATGACCTCACATATTACATTACTCATGACATGTTTAATGACATCATTGATGACATCTCAAATGTCATCAGGGATGTAATTTGTTAACTTAAATTAAGATATTATTACCAGACCTAACTATGACGTACCTTTAACCTTTTACCTGTGGAATACCGGAGTCCCTCAGTCTGGTAGACCTGTTAGATTGGAATCGCTAGAGACTCTGCCTATATGTAGGATAGTATTAATACAGAGTTTAAAGCAGATATGATTACCATACACAGAACAGTTTTCTATCTCAGCTCTCATCACACACCCCTTCTCAGCATAACAGAATATTAAACAGCTCTAGATTGTTTGAGACTTGACATTCCCTCTTGATTGTTTACTTTGCATAGGCACAAAAACAATTTGCGCCTTATAATAAGAAGTTGCATTTTCCTTATTTGTATCGACCTCTGAAGGATGAAAGACTGAATTTGGAGCCTGTTATTAGTAGTATTGAGTTTTATATAGCGCTAGCTAGTCCTGAAGGTTTCACAGAGCTTTCCATGTTATGTGATCACGTTTTTACTCTACAGTGGTTGAATTAGTTCTCTTAGCTCTCTCACCAGCTTCCACACTGAGAAACAAATCACCTAGCTCCACAAACGTGCCTCATAGAAGAATTCTAGTGTCTCCAGGCACTTCTGAATGAATGGCCTTTGTGTTCTGTAGCATTCTCAGATGGCCCCAGCTCACTCCAGAAACAATTCTAGATTCGCAAACTTTCCTTTAAAAAAAAGCCTCATCTGCTACAAATTGCTCGGAATCCCATATCTCGTTTCAGAATAGTACCGAACCGGCACAGGGACGGAGCTATCCAAAGTGCAGCTATAGCACGGGCGGTGGACGCATTTGCGAGACTTTCAGCTATTGGCATTGTAAATGAAAATGCCTTTATTTATCTGTTTTAAAAACACATAAATAAAAGGCATTACTACTATGAAAACAGTAAAGTAAAGCATTACATTACCAACTAAAAACAGCACAAGAACAGTAGCACACAACTCAACAAGGCAAGTGTGTTGTGCGTTAGGTTGTGTTTTTGTGGTGTTTCGTTTTGTATTGTTATCGTATAGGTGCAGTGCACAGGCCTAATATTTAATTGCGCTGGGGTTTGAGTTGAAATTTCTTGGACATTTTTAATAGGCATAATAAATGTGGTCCTCTGTGCTGAAAGGAAGTGCCATGAGGTTGAATCTGTTTTGGATGTTTAGGAAGGAGAAGCAATGGCACAGGGTATGCTTGTGTCTGTTATAGAAAGTTGATGCAATGGTGGTTTGCAATCGGCATGGGTTCTCTGCATGCTTGAACAGTTGGATGTGGCAGGTAAGATGTATGGGCTACCTATGACAGGTGTCATCTGGGAATCTATGACCCGATGGTGGGCACCCACAGCATAATGCAGGCCCTGGCCACCTAAGGCACGATGGTCCAACACTTCTGGCATAATGCGCCACTAACTTTAGGGTGGAAAGTCTTAGAGAAATGGGGGTCATTCTTGGCACAGTGTGGACCTCAATGGCATGTTTGTGGCCACCAGAAACATAATGATGGCAACAGTGCTAATTCTTGACAATCTGTGCACACACAAGGTATAATGGAGCCCTTATGGTATATTTTATTGTACCAGCATAATGGTGGTAATTCTTTAGATACTGTGGGAATTATTAGCACTGTGAGGTATCGCACAGTGTGATACTAGCACTTCCATAATACTGGTCACTATAAATAGTTTAATGACATCACTTTTGCCAAGAGATGCTTGTCTTATGAGATTGTTGTCTGCATCCATTGACGCACTCAGTCACTCACTCATTCTCTAGCCATCCATCAATGCATCCTCTTAAACAATTCATCTAAGCGTTCACCCATTTAGCTATTAACCAGTGCACTCGCCCATTAATTTTACATGCATTCACTTATTCATCCAACTAATGCACCCACTAATCCATCCAAGCGTGTGCACATTCATGCCATCATCCGAAAAAATTGCCTCGCTGTGGGAATCCGCCTGGTGTCCTACAGACCTTGGACCCACCCCAAACACACAAGCAAGAAGCCCCAGGATCATCGACAGCAAGCTGGACATGTCCCCCCAGGTCAACGCCGTTGCCACGGCCTCCTTCCACACCCCGAGGATGCTGAAAAACATTTTCATATGGCTATCTAACAACACCAGGAAAACCGTCACCCATGCCCTCATCGCTAGCAGATTGGACTACGGGGAACACCCCCCTGCACGGGAATCACCATCAACTGCACAAAAAGACCCAGACCATCCAGACACAGCAGCCAGACTGGTGCTCAACCTCCCACGCCGGCCTCACGTCACCCCACACCTAAGGGAGCTGCACTGGCTCCCTATGCATAAGCATGCACAGTTCCACCAACCCACAAGGCACTGCTGCTCAGCCGGACTCTCACTTGCACATATACCATGCATCCTCAAAAGCAGAGCAGGAGGTCGTTCTCCCTCATACATCACTCCAAAAGCATAGACCGACCTTGGACACCACTTTGGAGCCTCCGCGTCACTGCTTGAATTCCGCAAGAAACTGAAGAATTTGAAGAATTAGCCCGTTGAGTAAGGCACCTCGAGGCCAGCATCACACACCTGCTAAGCGCCACAACAATCGTACGGGTGATTAGGTGCTATAAAAATCTTCATACCAAACAAAACATCCACTCAAACAGACACACAAACGTCCCAATCTATGAAGAATCAGTTTGACTTAGCAATTGTCCAGACTTATTGGCTTTACCAGTGCTTGTTCTCCATTAGTTTCCTATTTCAGAGTGGAGACACTTCCACTTTAAAGGTTAGACACTGCCAGCTCAGAGGTGAACGCCTCCACGTTACACTGGTGTCAGGCACTGTGAACTCAGAGGCAAACACACACAGCTCATGTTGCAGATACTCACCACAATCCCAGACGCAACCAACCGCAGAGCCAAGGCTGACAAGCGTTCCATGCCGTGTATGACACCTTCAGCCTGTCATTATTGTTTAGCCTACAGCGCTGTGCAGCCTGGAACTTGTAGTTTTGTTTTTACCATTCACAGCCAGCGTGTGAAATGCGTTTAAGTAAACAGCCCAGACGTAGACACTGCTTGTTCTGCAGCAACGACGCCTACCTCTTAATGCAGCACTCACTCCCAGAGCAGACCCACAGTACAGACCCAAACTTTCTTGGGTCACCTGCAGACACAGCGCATTATCTGAGGACACTCCCAGCTCAGCCGCAGACACTCCCTACTCTGGTACAGCCACTCCCAGCATAGATTTATCTGCATGAACAATAACCAATAAAACCGAACGCTGTGGGAGGATGTATAAGGAAGTAAAGCCAGACACTCCCACCACTTCACAAACCGGCAGAAACTAAACTTAACTTCACCACTTACACTCTTGTTGGAACATGGCTGCAGCAAACCAGCTTCGGAGCCTGATGGACGAGGCCACGTGCTCCATATGTCTGGAATATTTCACAGATCCCGTGTCTGTGGAGTGTGGACATGCCTTCTGTCTGTCCTGTATCACTCGGTGCTGGGAGGGGCTGCAGACAGACTTCCCCTGTCCTGAGTGTAGAGAAACCTCTCAAAGTAAGAGACTCCGATCGAACAAGAGACTGGCAAACATGGTGGAAATCGCCAAACAGCTTCAGGTACCGAGTGCGACCCCCCAGGAGGCGAATCTTTGCCGAGAACACGAAGAGAAACTGAAACTGTTCTGTGAAGATGACCAGGAGCCCATCTGTGTGGTCTGCAGCATGTCACGTGATCACAAGCCCCACACGGTGCTCCCCATTCGAGAGGCTGCCCAGGAGTACAAGGTACGTGTGTCATAGAGCTGGGGGTGGTGATAGAGGCAGCCAACAGTGCTCCCATTCGAGAGGCTGCCCAGGAGCACAAGTTGCATCTGCTGGAGGTGTGGATAAGGGGCAGGTTCAGGCTCGCATTGCTACTTACCATAGTGTACATACTTCCCCCCGCATGATGAATATAGCATGCACTGCAATAAATAATCACACAAAACTGGTTTGTTGGAAAACAGTTTGCTGCAGGTTAATTACATACAAAAGTATGCCAACGTGGTGGGTCAACTTCTGGGCGATCCAAGGGGAGGCAGTGGTGACTAACCTAAGCTGCCCTGCCCACCTGATGAGCCAAACTGCACTGTGGCCAACCCAATCGGTGCTACCATGTATGTGGGGATTATCCCCTTTAAATACCGTGGACCACCAGTCCATCACTTTACTCGCGCCTTTTTAGGGGCAGAGCGTTGCAAAGCAAGCCCCCGGTTGCTCAGGCTTACAACTGCCCAAAGGACTAGTGGGGCGCCGTCGGTTCCATCCAGGGTCCTGCTGAAAAGACTCCTGGGGTTTGGCATAGGCACCCCTATTGTGCTTCTGAAGAGGGTACCCTTATGTACCATTCAGCCTCCGGATCGCCCTGTAACTCCGCCAATGCTCTGGATGTGGCAGCCGTCACATCCAGGGACCCCCTACCAAGGCAGACAACTTTCTTCATTTACAACCCGCTGTTACCAGGGATTCACCCAGTTCCAACAAGAACAAGTCCATGCCCACCTTTGACAGGTGAACCCCGTCCTCCAAATACACCAGGGCGTTGGCATGTATCAGTCCATGTCTAATGCGAATATGGGCCTTCTGATGAGGGGTTGGCTGAGCCCTGTATTTGCCCCTCACCGCCCAGGCCCTGATTTCCGGATTCACTGGTAAGCATAGTGGAGTCCACTGCCAAGGCCATCAGTATTTTTGTTAACAAGTTCTAGTTTGTGGCCAACACAATACCCTTATCTCTACCCGCTGGACTCCAATTGTATGGGAGTACAGCGCCGGCAAGAGATATTACCCCGTAGGGAATTTAAAACTACTGCTGTCTTCGTAACCACAGTTCTGGGTGATCTAATCCATTGTGCACTGTGTGCAAATCCACAATTACATTAGGGGGTTGACTCAGCCCTTGTTTACCCCACCTACTTGGCGAGTCCTCAACTTTGAGGTTCACTGATAACCATGTGCCGCACCAGCAAGTGAAATATGGACCCCCTGGAGAGAGTCATTGGGCGGGGACAGGGTAGCGTCTTGTGCCAATGGCACCCTCCCTCCCCCCCTGCCAGAGCTAGCACCTTAGGCATGGCCCTCTCATCCATAGAAGTCATATGACATGCATCAAATTTAAGCTTTTCATGTCCTTACTAGGACGCTAGGAGAGCCCCCTCACCTAAACCAGACAAAGGTAGATCTAACCACAGGGGAGAGGCCAGGTGAGCCCCCTCACCTAAACCAGACAAAGGTAGATCTAACCACAGGGGAGAGGCCTGAGGTCCCCTAACGGTACTCCTAATATTCCACCACATTTCATGTCCTTGTTGCCTGTAAAACCCATCAGTCTGACTGCGATCTTCAGATGCTGTGACACCATGCTGGTGTCCCCACCCCAGCGTATGTAGCCCATGGACCGCTTTTGCTAAAGGTATACCAGATTGCCCAAAAGGTTTGCCAATGCTTTTGGATTTGAGGACATGGAGTAAAACATATGAGCAAATTTACCTGCACCTTCTTAAATATGAACGCCAAATGTGTTCTGGTAATTGTCAGCATTTGTGCTCCAAACCCATGTTTCTCAACACTATTGGAGTCACATCACACTTTTTGGACTGACAAACTAATGCAACTCACCAGGCTGAATGGCGCCATTTTTTTTTTAGCTTAAATGCAGGATCTTGTTACCCATACTCTCATGTTTACAGAGTGGACATCTTCTAAAGAAACAGCCAAAGGAAAACCTATTTAAAACCCACTCTATAAGCAGGTTCCTGCCAATGTACCTTTCTGCCCATATATGGGCAAATGTAACACCTATAGCATTGCGAATCCCACCCCCTTACCATCTAATGTGATAACGGAGGGGACCTGCACCCCTAGTATTCTGCTTCCTTTCCTGTCCATGTTGCATGCAAGCCCCTCACCGTCTGACTGTGATATTTAGATGCTGTGTCACCCACTGATGTCCCCACCCTGGCGTAAGTAGCCCTGTGCCAAACTTCGGCTAATGTATACCAGAATACAGAAAGTGGGTGGAAATGCTTTTCGGAAGGTGAGAACAGGAGGAGAACAATATGTACAGAGGCGTGACCAGGAGGAACAAAGAGGAAGGCCAGATGTGCTGGGGCAGGTATAAGTACCTCGCCCGACCCTCTGGGCTCCAGAAGTGACGTGGCGCCGGACTTTGGGGACTCCCCGGGGTCCCCACTACTAGAACGTGGTGATGTGCCTAATGTGGCACTAACGTGGCCGCCTTTTTGAATGGGCACACTGCGTGCGCCGCTGGCAGCCTCATTCCAGAGGCTGCTCTGGGCTACAAGGTAAGAGGTACCTACTAGTTCTAGTGTTAGCTAAGACCTTTTGATTTTACTAAAATTATATGTATACTGTACTTACTTATTGGGGCTCTCAGCTAGCCCTTTTCATTTACTGGTCTGTTATTGTGTCATTCACATATGCCAACCGCCAGCCACAGCATACACAATGGGGCAAGGGGTCAGCCTATTTCAGCCATTGCAGTGGCGTAACGAAACTTGAGGCCCTCGCAAAGTAAATGGAGGGGATCCCCCATGCTCCTGGCCCAGTCAGGAGCTCTCACGCCAGCCAACCCCGCACCATGGGCCTATTGTTAAGCCCCTGAGCCATTGCCCAACTTTACTGTGAGTGATGGCATTCTGCTCTTAAACAACATCAGCACACAGTGCCAGGGATTTATATGGCACGAAAAGTATTTTTGCTTTGTAGCCAATGTTGCTTTTGTATTGACGATGGCCCAGCACGTTTAACAACAATAAGTGTGCAAAAAAAAAAATGAAAAAACAAGTTTTGACAAATCCAAATGGCTAGGGGACAACGCCAGACTTATGGCTTCGTCAGTGTTTGTATGTCATGTGTCTCCTATTCTCCTTTCCAAAGTGCATACAGTTCATCGGCACAGTCGTGTGATTATGGGCTTTTAAAAAAAGCATTGTGCATTTGACCTTTTTACTTTATGTATTTGGTATGGGACTGAGGTATTAATAAGTCACTATATCAGGCAGTTTTTATCTTGCCTTACAAGTCAGGGATAGGGCGAGGCTGGCCTTGGTTTGCTGTTGAAGGAAAGGCGCCCGATGTACTACAGGGTTTTACCCATTCTGTGTCTGTGGATAAATGCTATGATACATAAGGGCCTGGGTTCTTAGATCAAAAAGTACAATGTGATACTGAGGTGACTTTTCTGCTGCCAGTCATTCTGAGGGCTCTAATATTGAGATAACCTGCTTTTAGGTTTAGCTGCTGTGGTGCATCGGATCCATTCATGCAAATGTTATCTCACTGCAAAAATGCAAGGCCCTCCCTGGAATGGGAATCACATGCAATGTTTTCTTTAATGTCTTGTTGGTCCCATGACAACCTTTCAACATCACATTCCACCCCAACCCTGAAGATAGGTTTATAAGATTAACAACCCTTCCATTTCCTGGTGTTGGACTTGAGGAGGAAAGTAGAAAACCTTTGTTCCTATTGCTTGAAGTAGTCTCTCATCTATTACCACTGCTGGTATCATGACCTCAGACACTGCGAAGCACCAGAGATCCCCCACCGTTCAGGGCCGGAGGATAGGGAAGGCTGCCCTAATATGGCCCTATCCTCCCTTCAGGTGATTTCCTTCACCTGACCTTGCATCACCACCTCATGCTCTGACTTATACTTGTTCTGAGAGACGAGGAATCACTCTGATTCTGGAACATCTTTTCCTTCAACCCTTTTGGTAGACCATTAATTGCTAGAACTGTTTTTTTTCTAGTTACAGTCGCCATGGCACCTGTACTCCCTCTACGGTGAGTGGGTGTCAGATGCATATGGACCTTCCCACCCGAGCGTTGGACTTGAACCAGGATCAGATCGCCTTTCTGGATGTCTGTAGGCCCTGCACCTCTCGCTGGACTTATACAGTCATTCTGCTACTTAAGCGTGACAGCCACTTTTTCCACATCCTAGCGATAAGTGTCTGAAAACAAATAAAGGGGGATGTGACTTGCAACGGACGGCACGTCAACGGAGCAGCCATTGCAACCACGGTGGATTCATGAGGGTGGATCAGACCTCCCTCTGGAACCAGAAGACTGGCAGCTCTTGGTCAATCCAGGGGTGAAACGCAGATCCATGTGGCACAGTGATTGCGAGGCCTGGTTCCTATGGCCATAGTGGAGACAGAGGTTACTGGGCTCCAAGTCTTGCCAGTGGAGCCATTCACCACTGGTGTTCTGATCCCAGATAGAGCCCCACATGTTATTAGAGCTTAAGCACTAGTGCTGTTGAAAGGCTTTACAATAGGTCCCTATGGCCATTGCTAGACAATGGAGACGCTCGGGCAGATCTAGTTCGCACATTCTGAACAACAGCTAATAGAGCAGAGCAGAACCACATGTTTTCACCTGTTGCACTTCACACAGCCGCGAGCTGCGGTTACTGCACTTCAAAGGGTAAATGTGTCTCTTCGTTTGAACTTTCAGGAATGTCCTCCTGCTCAAAGTATCCATTCAAGGTATTGTTTTCATCCCCTAGATGTCTTATGAGCTTTTGGTATCTTTTCCACAAAGCCAAAAGTGATACCCACAAACTTACTAAAATCTCTGTCAGACACCGAAAGCCTGGCAATCTCAAGATACACTTAAAGGGGTGCGTGGGTGCATCCACAGATGTCCACTAACCCCCTCGCTGGTCGTTGTGTAGGGTATTATAGCTGATTCTGGTGCACGTACACCAGACTTACCACGTTTCGGAATATTTGAAAGTCCTACATATAAGAAAACAATGATGACGTTGAAATTTTACAGTGCCCGTGGTGCCCTCAGATCCAAGAGCATGGCCTCTGGCTCCAGCACAAAGCTAAAGAAGCAGGACTTGGGCGTCAAGTGCAGATATCTCTAGAACCTCTTGATATATTTAGATGTGGTCCATCAGCTACCTCACCAGGGCAGGTGTTGCAACTATTCTAATCCTCAAGGTATTTACAGATAATAAAAATGCACAAAGCGCTTTCCCTGCACCCTGGAGGGGGACACGGATAAAGCAGGTTCACCAACAGATGCTGTAAGGCAATGACTCTTCCTTGGGCTCCAGTGTAGCTGGATTACCTCGTGTCCTAGAGCGGTGCAGACATCACATCGACTCCCACAGGTTCTGACAGGCAGCTGGACCGAACTGACAGGCAGACTCTACTCTGTAATGCACAGTCCAGTATCTTCGTTCTACAGGAAATAGGGCTATCTCCTTGCAAGGAAGTCCAGCGGTACTGCATTAATGAGGCCCCCCACTTCTGATAGAAAGATGGCAGTCAGACAAAACTGTATGTCTATATCACAGTCCTTCCCAACTGCACTACTGCAGTTCTGTCCTTGGTTGATCAGTTAGTGGTTGAAGTGATCCCCAGTTCTCAGGATGAGGACTAGCCAAAGCTCTCCTATAGCATTCACTTTCTATGGTGCTTCTCCAACCACAGAGCGCATGGAGTTTGTGTCTACTTCACAGTCTGATCTGTGCCATAAAAAGTGTCAGGCTTCATGTGAAATCTTGTACATGTTTGTTGGAGTCACAGCTCCTGGTACCAGTGCTGTGGAAGCTGTGGGTGGTAGATGTCTACATTTGACCATCAGAAGACCTGTGTGCACCTCCTGGAAGATTAGTGGCCTCTTATCTGTGTTCATTCAACTCCCTCAATAATCCTTTCCATTGAATCACACAGGGGCTGCTGCTGGTATTACCAGAGTATGACTAATCTTAATATAGACCAATAGACAACTAGCAAATGCAAAAAATGACTGCCTTTACAAATCTAATCTAGGGAACATATTTACTAGGCATTTTAACGGTTAAAAATGCTCCCATTCTATGTTTGCGACTGTTAAAATGCTTTTTCAGATGTACTAATCCTGTTTAAGGAGACAGAAAGGTTTTTCCGATCCCTAAAATGAGATTTCGAATGGATACAGATTTGGTATCTGAAAGGGGCGTGTCGTTGGAGTGTCTTTTAAATACTGAATCGGTATCTTATGTAGGAGGTGGTAATGCATTCGCAAATGTGAATGTAAAAAAAAAAAAGTTCTTGAAGAGTGTAGGCAGTGGTCCAGAGGAACCACTGCCAAATCTCAAAGACCCAAAAAAAAGGTGAACTTTTCTTTCTAATTGCATCCAGTTTCCAAACAGGCTGCATTTAAAAAAACAAAAAAAATGTTTGCTCTATTAAAACGGTGGTCAGCAGACCCCAGCATGCCACCATCCCTGTGATGGCCTCCAATTGTAGTGAGCCGCGATTTGCAACCTAGCTTAATAATATTCATAAGGTAGCTCTGATTTAGACTCAATATGATTCAGATTTTTAAGAACTGACCTATTAGTACATAGGTCGGTTCTTAAAATTCTTTTTCTTGCTTGCACATTGTGACCATTATTTTACAACCAACACACCTTCCGACTCGCACGCTGCCACCATGTGTCACACAATGTAGGAAGCTGGCTCTTTATGTGGTATATCAAAAATCTGATATACTGTGTAAAGATTCCAGGGGTTCCCTTATGAGTGAACAGGGGCTTGCTATGCAATCCCAAAGTGCCCTGTTAGGGGGTAGTGTGGTTGAGCAGCCTTAGGCTTAACACAAAGGAGTGCAAGACATTTGCAAATACACACAGTGATTAGTAAATGATGCACACAACTCAAGAAGGAGATCCACTCCAATTTATAAAAATAACAAGTATCTTTATATACGTTTAGGCATCAGAGAAAAATCGTTCAAGTAAGTACGTTTTTAAATGTAATCCTTTTCTTTTTAAAAAGGGGATACAGTGCAATTTCTGAGTTCTGTAATGTTATCCTATGGAAGGAATAACAATTTCTGCAAACAGGTATAGTACAGAGACTTACAATACCAGTCTTGGCGGTTCCGGAGGCCTCAGAGTCTTTTCTTTTGGAGTTTCTGCAGGATGCAGGCAACAGTTCCGCTTTTCTTCGGTAGGTCTTGGTCTTTATTGAAGGCAGGCAGTTCTCCCAGGTTTTGGAGGCACACAGCTGCAGGAAGAGTCGTCTTTGGCGCAGGTTCGACAGAGAATGACCGACAAGACAGAAAGCTGGGGCCAAGTCAGGTGCTCTCTTCAGTCTTTTGCGGCTCTTCGTGTCCTTCTTCATGGGTCGTCAGGATCTGCCTCTCTGGTGCCACGGGCTCCCCTAAATACTGAATTTAGGGGCGTTAGGTGAGTGTAGGGTAGAAGCCAATGGGCTATTGACCCTTGGGGTCACTACGCCCGCCCCCATATATGACCTCTTCCTGTGGGAAGTGGGCATAACTCTATTTCAGAAATCCTAAGTATGCCACCACAAAGATGGATACTTCTGAAAAATCGTGGCCATCTCTTTGTAGCCCACCTTAGAGGTGGTACTAGCCTGGAGGTGGCATGCCTACCTGATGAGCTAATTTTCCCACCTGTCCAGGGGCCAAGGGGGCTCCAGACAGGAGGGAAGGCTTCCTCTCCTGCGAGGGGGGCCAGATTTGCATTCCAAAGGCAGCAGCTTCTTTGACGCTTGCCGGCTCAGGGAGGCTAATCAGCAGGTCATCCTGTGGAGGGGATGTTACACCCTCTTCCCAGACAGGCTTTTGTTCTGGGTCTCCAGAGAGCAAAGGCTGTCATCCTAGGAGGTCAGAACTCGAGTGGCAGGCTGGCAGAAACCAGTCAGCAAGTACACCAGATACTGGTAGGTTTTTAGGGTTCACCTCTAAGGTGTCCTCAAGGTGCATGTATTGGTAAATCCAACACTGGCATAAGTGTGGGATTACCAATATGAGATGTTTGATTCCAAACATCCCTATTTTCAGTGAAGCATAATGTAGCTGGTGAACTCCTTTTCACCAGCGTCCATGTGTCTTAAAATGACTTCCCTGGTCACTTGTACTGGCAGTAATAGGACTGACCAGCACAGGGGCATATCTGCTCATTCAGGTATGCCCTCAGATGTAATATTCAGCACCCTGCCTTACAGCAGTTAGGCCTGCTGCAGGGGTGACTTACAAGTGTCACATGCAGTGGTAGGGCACATGGCACACAGGTATGTGTGACGTCGTGCTCTCAGTTTTGTCTGCACCAAGACACGCAGACTGCAATGGCAGTCTTGCATGTGCCAGGTGAGGGGTCCCATAGGGCGGCACAATTCGTGCTGCAGCCCTTAGGCATCCTCTTTAGTACCTCAAACCCTAGGTATCAGGGTACCATTTACTAGGGACTTACAGAGGGTTCTATAGGTTGATGTAGCGCAAATTGTGCTCTTTCATTTGTAGGGGTGCATCATAGTCATGAGTAGTCCGCACCCTCATATAATCCTTTGTCGCATTAACCTGGGACAGTAGAATGTAAACTGTAATAATGTGAAAGGTGATGTGTTAGGGATATTTTCATGTAAACGTGCAAAGATTAGCGTGGAAATTACATGCGTATACTTAAAACCATTAACGGGTAGAATTCGTACTTGCTGCTGACAATTATTTACGTATTTGGTACGCTTATGTAACGTGTTAATTTAGAAGTGCTTGGTAAAAGTGTTCGTTCTATATGTAATTTTGTGAGGCCTGTGTGCTATTTTCTTATGTTGCCCGATTTCTGTAGGCCTGAAATGCATTTTCCCTGGAAGCTCTCGCATTAGATTTCAAAGTTGAATTTCATGTGCGTTCTGGATTTGTTCTTTCTCTCGTTTCTGTTGCAGGTGGAGAATTCATCTTTGTTAGCTAGGATAATGTCTTTGTTTTAGGAGTCAGGCTTAGGGAGAAGAAGATACATTGACCTTTGATACTGATAATGGAGAACTGTTGTACTTTCTCATCGGAGCAAGCCTGGGAATCAAGGTCATCTCGCCAAGGCCTGGGAGCATCACTGCCTAATGGAAAATCACCTACGAGGAGGTGGCTTGACTGGATGGTGTGATGCTGCAATGCATCTTGGGATACTACCTGTGGTTTTGATGTGTCAAAGTTAGGGAAAGTGTCCGGGGACTTCTGCCTTGCCTTGAGAGAGAGAGAGAAAGCATCTTAGAACGAGCTCTGTAGCTTTATGCTACTTGACCCATCTGATGTGAAGAGACCTCTTAGGAAGACTTCACACGCTGACACCTTAATGAATTTTGCCTTGGGAAATGCTATGTAGGGATTTCACGCTAGTTGTAGTGTAGGGACAGATTAATGCTTTATACCGACGAACTTCCAATGAAGGGAAATCTCGATGTCTGTTCCGTTATTTTCTGTATCCTGATTCTCAAACTGATTATCCTGTGTATGCTGCACCGACTTAACTTCATCCGTAGATTTGGCTTTTTATTAGTCCCAATGTATTTTTACACCATCACTTTGAGATGCTTGTACGTCAAGTTGTTTTTGGCTTTGTAATAAAATAACTAAACAGGATTGGGAGTCTGTGATTCTTCGGAGTCATGGTAAATTGTAACTGAAATAATTGATTGACTAATGATTTCTCTCTCCTCCACACTTTCATGCTGGCAAAAAGTACCATGGACCTGGGGGTTCCAGAGCAGATCTAGAACATGGAACCCAGCTCCTTCAGTTGGTAGCAGAGTAGGATGGTTGTCACATAAAGCAGGGGGAGAATCCTGAAAAATCTAGAAAAGACCTAGACCGCCAGAGTCCCAAAATAGAGCCCAATGATCGAGAGCGGAGAATGACGGACTTTGGCGTAGACCGGAGCTTGATGGTGCGGCGAGAACAGCGGTGAACGGAGGAGTGAGTATTAATAGGGATCCGTCGTGTGCTAGATTTCGGGAGTGTGATGTTTGTATGATGTCTGGCGGAGTTTGTGCGAAAGTCAAGTGAATGTGTTTTCGGGCCGGAGGTGGTCCAAGGATTGAGATTCGAGTTCCAGGTCCTGAAGTTGCCTAAGATCCCGGGATATATTAAATGGTGTAGAAGACGCCGGGTTATTGTGATTGTCTGACCGCGGATTTGATGAGTAGTCGTGAGACGTCATCGGCAGTTCCACCTAAGACAGGGAACTTTATGTAATTGGACGTGTGGGAATCGTATGGTAAACCTTGTGTACAGGGCTAGACTATAGTGATTCAAGTGACCAGCGCAGGTCGAGGGTCGCTGTGTGTGTATGTTCTTGAGCGATTGAATTCTATTGATCTTTTAGAAAGGCAGACAATTACGGAGTTGTGATTGTGTGAGTGAACACGAACAGAGAAATTCTGAAGGAGGGTGAGCAGCTGCAAGGAGGAAAAAGGTGACTTCAGAGTATGCCACGCTGCGATAGATCGGTTGGTGTAACTCCACGCTGGGTTTGGTTGGTAGTCATCAGGAAGTTGTGATTGAGAAAATCTTGTTTATTGGAAGAAAATTTTTGACTTAATCATGCAATGCTTTAGGGTGTTACGGGATCTGTTCAGGGGAGATCAGGGAGTAGTTACTCGAGTGGATGAGGAAGCACCACCCGAGGATACTCCAGCACAATATATGGCAACAAATGTAGGCCTTCATACCATAGTTTGGCTTCAAAATTGGCATACAATCACTGAAAAAGAGGGGGATTTGGCATTTCCACGCTATGGCTCTTTTAGATTGGAGGTGTTGTATCAGTTGAGGGGATCATGTCTTCACCACGACCTCCACCTAGACCAACACAGTTTGAGGCATTAGATGCGTGGATGCGAGCAGCACATGCAAAGAACAGGGAGAGATTTCATGGAAAGATGAAAAAGGCAATGAAGGCATATCAGGATGCGCGATGGGATGCACAACTTAAGACATGGAGAGTAGACACTATCGAGGGAGATAGGTTGTACCCGATGCTGGTGAGAGAGGGAGATAAACAGGATAGGAATGGAGGACAAAATGTAAATGCTGGGAGTGATACCGATGACAGCTTGCTAGACAGATTATTGTCAGAGCGTCTGCCACCTTACAATCCGCATTCAAAGAAAGGAAGGCGGGAACTGGCAAATGCAGCAAATACGGAAAAAGTGGTTACAACAAAGAAAGGCCCTAGTGCAGGGATGGTGGGAAGGATTTCAACAGGAGTAGAAGGACAGGAATATCTACCTTAGGAGGTGCAGAGTCAAGTGGAGTCAATGCTGCCTTACGGTTCCCTGAAGCCCTTACGGTACCGATCACCAATGGACATGTAGTTTCTGTGTATGACCCGAGCTTAGTGGAAAACTCTAGTCAGCAACAGTCAGGGTTAGAACAAATGACCAGCTCATGAGGGAATGTGACCTTGAGTGGAAATGATCAGTTTCTGGCGCCCATAGAATCTAGTACCCCTTTGCAAGAGTACGTGTTCGGTCTAGTACCATACAATCTGTGTCCTTAGCGAACTCAAATTCAGATTTGAGAATGTGGGAAGCTCCGGTCAGAGGACCAATGGGAAGAATACCAGAAGCAGGCGCAGGTCAGGGAACCTCTGGAAACCAGCATGTTTTAGAGACCCCAAATTCAGAGAATTGGCAAAGAAATCGGAGCAGTGATAGCGAAGGACAGAATAGCACGTCGAGTCGGGGCACAATCAAGGCTGCGATAAGGGCAAAATTATTGGATGTAGTGAGGCTGAAGACTGAGGTGGATAAAATAATTAGTGGGAACTTGCCTTTGGAGAGGATAGAGAACTATGAGCTATTGTTTGTGGCGAAGGATGTCACCGGTAAAGCGAGACGAGCACATGAGAAATTGACAGAATTGGCTCCAAAATATGATGTAGACCTGTCTAAAACAAAAATGTTTCAGGGAAACCATAGGTTGAACTACAGTGATCAGGAAGTGGAAGAGAAAAGAGTAACAGGTTTGAAAACCCACATATGAGAGCTGATCATAGGGATAGGTGCATGGAGCATGCTTGACAAATGGGAGGAAAGATGGTCAAAGAAAAAGAGCATTAGGAAGGTGACAGGGGAAACGCCACCTCCATGAGGGGGAACAGCAGGGGTTGAAGCTTACCCACTGCGAGAGGTGCCTACCGGAGGGTATGTGCATGTTTCTTGGAGTAGGGGTGATCTAGCAGCATTCACAAATGATTTTTCTCGGCTGAGGGAGAAACCTGCTGAATGGTACAAGCAAGTTGATTGCTTTGTAAAGATCTCGAAGGTGTTGTGGATTGATTTAAACACATTATTTGACATTGTTGTTCCAAGTGATTTGTGGTCCGCTTGTAAAATTGCTGTTGATTGGCCTTCTGCTGCACCTGATGGCGATCCTATAACTCACGGGCCTTCACCTTTGGTTATGAAAAAGTTTGAACAAGTAGTTACATGGTTGCAGTCCAAAATAGCCCCACAAGATATTGATTGGGTTAAAATAGATTGGACAACACAGGAACCTAAAGAATCGGTACATGCTGACTATGAACGGCTCTTGCAAGCCTTCAAGCAATATAGAGGGTTAGATACTCTTGATCCGAAGGATATGGGACAGTTTGTTTCCAAATTTGTGGTGGGACTGAGACTGGAAATTAGTGTTCTGATCCAACAACATTTGATTTGCTGGCAGAACAAGTCCGTGGATGAGATCCTACGGTATGCTAGGTATTGCAGTGATGAGGTGGATTCCAAGCACAGGAGAATAAAGGACAAGTTGATGTTGGTAAAGATGAGGAATGCGAACCGAGTAGATCAGGTGCAGACAAACGGGGGAACCATTGGTCGGAATCAGGGAAACAACCAAGGTGGGGTTTAAAATGCTCCGAACAATGCTGGACAGGGAAAAGGGAAAGGTGTTCCTATAGACCCCAAAACAGATATAGACATTGCCATGCTAAAGAAAACGACTACTTGTCATTATTGTCACAAGATCGGGCATTATAAAGCACGAGTGTTGATCAAATCCAGCAAATCAGTTGCAAGAGGGAGAGCTAGTGCAGGTGCCAGATGTGATAAACACCATGGCAAGGCCAAGATCCTGCAATGGGGGAGGTAAGAATCAGTTAGTGCAAGTGCAACAACCTCCAACAGTTCCGCAGAGCAATCAAGCGTACCACCAAATCCCCTTTATGGAACCGTTAGACGAATTTGATCAGGGCTTGTCACAATGATGGTGCCTGGGAGTGGGAGAAAGACTGTACCCCCGGAGCAATCTTAGAGGTAGACCAGAGTGGACCGTATGTGGAGGCAGATGTAGGCGGTCATCCAATCATATTTTTGATTGATACTGGTGCTACCCGTTCTACTGTGAGATCTGCAGTAGTCCCAAACCTAACTCCTGGGACAATAGATTCAAGTTGTAGGAGTTGGCAATAAGAGAATGACAAACCTATTGACAGAAGAAATACCCGTGAAAATAGGAACCTTTCAGGATCGACACTAGTTTGTGGTGTGCGATTCGCGTCCAGTTTGTTTGTTAGGACGTGATCTCTTATGCAAACTAAACGGCACCATCTATTGCGCGCCAAAGGGAGTTGAACTGCAGACTAATGATGATATTGCGTTCAAATTGGGGAAACAGAACAACTGCGTAGACATGTTTCCAGTACTAACAGTGGATGACATGCCATGGGATTTGAGACACACCGTCTCTCCGGTGGTGTCGGACTTCACAGGAGAAGAGATAGGACTGATTCGAGGAGTTGAACCGGTTCCTATACAGATCAAGCCGAATGCAGAATTTCCAAGAACGCCCCAATACAACCTGATCCCGGAAACGGTGGCAGGGATTACACCTGTGATTGATTCAATGATTTCGCACTGCATCTTGAAGGAGATAATAGAAAGTCCATGCAACTCACCTAAAATGGGGTTACAGAAGCCGAGCAGCAAATATCGCATAGTTCAAGATTTGAGGAAGGTTATTGCGATTGTGATTCCATGTTGTCCCGTGGTACTGAATCCATCTGTGATCCTGTTCCAGATTCCTGGTGAGGCTGAGTGGTTTACTGTGATTAATCTGTGCCAAGCATTTTTCTCCATCCCATTGCATGAGGAAAGCCAATTTCTATTTGCTTTCCGGCTGGAGAATGGTGTTTTAACATGGTGTCGTATCCCACAAGGGTATACTGAAAGTCCATCTATCTTTAACCAAATCTTGAAAAAGAACCTTAAGAGCTTGGTGCTGCCACAGAACTCCGTGCTTTTGCAGTACATTGAGGATCTCCTAATTGCATCGGAGACAGAAGAGGCTTGTGATGATGATACCATTGCTTTACTGAACCATCTAGTTGAAAATGGACATAAGGTGTTGCCAAGCAAGCTTCAGTACTGCTTGACAGAAGTTCAATACTTGGGTCATCGCATTGAAAAAGGCAAGAGAAAGGTGTCATCAGACCGCATTGAGGCGATCATGAAAATGAATGCGCCTACCTCCCAGAAGGAAGTAAGATGTTTTTGGGCATGGTTGGCTACTGCCGACAATGGATCCCAAATTTCTCATTGAAGGCGAAGCCCTTACAGAGATTGATGCACAAGCATGTGAGCGATCCAGTACCCTGGGATAACGATTGCTTGGTTGCCTTCTTGGAGCTGAGAGAGTGCCTTTGTCGTGCTCCCGCTTTGGGAATGGCTGATTACAACTAAGCATTTCTACTATTCTGCTGTGAGAGGGAGGGTTGTGCTCTATCTGTACTCTCCCAGGCACATGGGGGTGTCCATAGATCAGTGGCCTACTTCTCAGCTACGTTGGATCCTGTAGCTTCAGCGTTGCCCAGATGTCTTAGATCCGTTGCTGCAAATGGTGTCAGCATTGAAAGATGTGAAAGTATTGTGATAGGTCATACTCTTACTGTATATGTTCCACACTCAGTTGAGCTTCTGATGACGAGAATCAAGACACAGCATTTGACAAATAATAGGCTGACCAGGTACGAGCAGATTTTGCTGGCCGCTGAGAACATCATCCTGAAGTGGTGTTCCATGTTAAATAGTACTACCTTGTTGCCTATTCCAAATGCTGATGGAGAAGATTGTAAGGACCATGACTGTCTGGACTTTGCAACAAACCGAGACCCGACATTGTTGATAAACCACTGCCTGACTCTGACCAGATCCTTTTTGTTGATGGTTCATGCTTAAGAGACAATGAGGGTTATTTGAGAGCAGCTTTTGCTGTTTGTACCATTTCTGGAGTCGTGAAGCTGCTTATTTACACGCCTCCCACACCCGAAGAGTTTCAGGACCCTTGGAAGAAACAGCACTTCTCCCTGATGTGGCTCCAGCCGTGGTTATGAGACCACCGGAGAGGACAAACCAAGCTATGGGGGTCCCTGAAGAGGGTGGATACCCACCAAGTCGAGCTGAGGGGGGTCACGCTACACAAGGCCCAGGTAAAGACTCTGAGGGAGACAGTAACGTTTTGATTGGTATAGGGTCTGACTCAGCGGAAGCGACTAGTGTGGAAAGTGGTCGGGTGCTACGAAGAAAACTGAGGTTGTCAGAGAATCGTAACTTGTGAGACAGAAAAGGCAAAATCTGAGACTTGCATCAGAAAGAGATCTTGCTCCCATATCTGAATCGTTTGAATCTGATCAAAGTGAGACAGAACAAGCTCAGGGGAGCTTGAGGAGATCGAGGAGAGCAAGAATACCGTGTCAGAGATACGGACTTACCTTGCTACAAATGCTGGGGAGAGTGAAAACTGGGACGTTGGTACTGATAATTGAAATCAAACTGTTAGTTCCTGAAGTAGAGGCTAATGGAATTCTGATATTGACTGTACCATATCCACAAAGACTGAGAGGCTTATGGAGCTTGATTTTGAAGTTCTCACGTTTCCTACTTTGGGATTCGGCCATCAGCTCAGGAGATTGCAGCATTTCGCATTTTACTTTTGCAGCCTGTCATTGAAGAAGTTGGCTCTTATCTCATAGGGGGTGTAAATTAAACTTTGAACTGTAAATAAAAAATCCTTTTGCTCAAAGAAGATAGCCTAGGCCCGAGTGCAATAAGAATAAAAATGGGCTAGGGAAGTCTTTCAAGCTGTGTAAATATTGTGCCATGAACGGATAACCGTTTCCACGATTTCAAGAACTGTTTACGAACTTTGTTGTGCAACAGCGAGAGGCAGAGAACGAGACCTTTCATTGATCCTCTTACAGCCACAATCCAAACTCGAATGAAAATGGAGTCTGGAAATTTGAACAGTAGGCACATATGTATAATAGGTACACTAATTGTAGGAGTAATCAATCATAACTTTATTTCACATTTAAAACGAAAAGATACATGAAAGCACATAGATTGTAGGAGTAATAATAGCAATAGCTGTAGTCCTAATTATGTACACTATAAGTTCAAACGAAGCTGAGGTTAAGGGAGTGGGAGTACATGGGACCTCCATGCCTACCACCTCTAGCCCAAAAGAGGGTACATTAGGATCTGACAGTGTTTAAATAGAAGAGACTAGTCGCTTGTAGATTTTTTCCAAAGGTGATTATACTTTGAATGCTTATGTAAAGTTACTGTATGAGTATGTAAATACCATGGATGTGAGAGATTATGTGTGTATGCAATTGCCTGCCTCGATTGAGGAGGGCATCATGTATAATCACCTGCCCTTGACGTGTGAGATTAGTTGTAGTTTACTGCTTAGCATGTTTTATGGAAAGGGTCATTACGAGTACTATTTCTCGAATTATAATTTGGTGCTTTCAGAAATTCCAGTTTATAAGCACCTGAACAAATATGATTATCACAAGCAAGAAGAGAGGATGGGGAAGTATTTTGTACCTACAGTTACGTTAGATATTGCTTATGCACATAGACACAACTTAACCAAAAGAAGTTTGTACTCCAAGTAGAAGATAGACATAGGGGGTTAACAGTCAAACTTGATAGTAGGGAGGAGGTTTTCAAATGGACCAAGGAAGAGTTAGCTCACAAGGCTAATGGAAGTTATGGTCCAATAGCTCTGGATTGGGAACAGTGAGGGAAACTTTGCATTCGACAAGTACAGACAGGCTATGACACCGTCTTTGTGGGACAAAGTGCATGTGAACACATTTTTGATTGATGCTTCTTCAAAGAAGTTTTTGCAGGATGCAGTACAAGTGGTGCCAAATGTGTACTTTGTGTGCGGAAGGAATACATATGTCCGACTGCCGAACAATTGGTATTGTACTGTTGTGTTCCCTAAGATATACCACGTAGAGGATTTGAAGAGTTTGGAAGGGAAGTCATCGCACAGAGAGAAACGTGGTACCAGTGCAGGAGAGATTGTAGGAGATGTTTGGAGCAATGACACCTAGTTTGGGTGTGGTCTTGAATGATGTCAAGATTAGAAGGTTGTCAACTATAGTAAATAAGTTGTCAGTCAATACAGCTCTGTCATTGTTACTCGTAGATGGAGAGATGGTCTCGATAAGCACTATGGTGATGCAAAACTGTCTTGCTTTAGACGTGTTATTAGCAAAAGAGGGTGAAGTCTGTAAAATGTGGAGGGTTCAACAGTGCGGTACTTATATCCCAGACCATAGTAAGGATCTGAGGAAGTATATAGATAACATCACTGAGATACATCAGGACATGCATGACTGGGCAACTGATGGAATTTGGGATAAATTTGGGAAAGGTCTTGTAACGGTCAGAAGTTAGTTTGCGAGCCCTGGGAAAGGAATCATTGGCTATGTCTTGAAGCCAATAGTAATCGTTGTGATCTGTGTCCTCTTGTTGTTGGGAACAGTGAAGGCTAACAAGTGGCATCAGTCTAGACAAGCTGAAAGTTCTCTTAGAGAAACAGAAAGGAGGATGGAAAGACTGCAGGACAGTCCTTATGAAAATCGTAAGTGCTTTGAGAGGTTTCGATCGGGAAGACTGACTACAATGTCTGTTTAGGTCAGTTCTTTCTACAGGGAGTTGTAGTATGGGTTTGATGTCACTTGTCATCAGAGGGGGACTGATGTAGCGCAAATTCTGCTCTTTCATTTGTAGGGGTGCATCATAATCATGAGTAGTCCGCAACTGCATATAATCCTTTTCGTATTAACCTGGGACAGTAGAATGTATACTGTAATAACATGAAAGGTGAAGTGTTAGGGATATTTTTATGTAAACGTTCAAAGATTAACGTGGAAATTAGATGCGTTTAGTTAAACCCATTAACGTGTAGAATTTGTACTTGCTGTTGACAATTATTTACGTATTTGATGTGCTTATGTAACTGTTAATTTGGAAGTGCTTGGTAAAAGTATTCATTCTATATGTAATTTCGTGAGGCCTGTGTGCTATATTCTTATGTTGCCAGATTTCTGTCGACCAGAAATGCATTTTCCATGGAAGCTCTCGCATTAGATATAAAAGTTGAATTTCATGTGCGTGTTGGATTTGTTATTTCTCGCGTTTCTGTTGCAGGTGGAGAATTCATTTTTGTTAGCTAGGATAATGTCTTTGTTTTAGGAGTTAGGCCTTAGGGAGACGAGGATACATTGAGCGTTGATACTGATAATGGAGAACTGTTGTACTTTCTCATCGGAGCAAGCCTGGGAATCTAGGTCATCTCACCAAGGCCTGGGAGCATCACTGCCTAATGAAAATCACCTGCAAGGAGGTGGCTTGACTGGATGGTGTGATGCTGCAATGCATCTGGGATACTACCTGTGGTATTGATGTATCGAAGTTAGGGAAAGTGTCCGGGGACTTCTGCCTTGCCTAGAGAGAGAGAGAGAGCATCTTAGAACAAGCTCTGTAGCTTTATGCTACTTGACACATCTGATGTGAAGAGACTTCTTAGGGAGACTTCACACGCTGACACCTTAATGGATTTTGCTTTGGGAAATGCTATGTAGGGATGTCACGCTAGTTGTAGTGTAGGGACAGATTAATGCTTTATACCCACAAACTTCCAATGAAGGGGAATCTCTGTCTGTTCCGTTATTTTCTATATCCTGATTCTCGAACTGATTATGCTGTGCATGACGCACCGCCTTAACTTCATCCGTAGATTTGGCTTTGTATTAGTCCCAATGCATTTTTACACCATCACTTTGAGGTGCTTGTGCGTCCAGTTGTTTTTGGTTTTGTAATAAAATAACTAAACCGGATTGGGAGTCTGTGATTCTTCGGAGTCATGGTAAATTGGAACTGAAATAATTGATTAACGATTTCTCTCCCCTCCACGCTTTCATGCTGACAAAAAGTACCATCGACCTGGGGGTTCCTGAGCAGATCTAGAACATGGAACCCAGGCTCCTTCAAGGTTTTGCCAATTGGGGAAAAATTGTACAGTTTTGGAAAAGAGCTCTGTCACTGGGGACCTGGTTAACAGGAACCCAGTACACTTTCAGTCGAAATCACATCATTTACCAGGCAAAAAGTGGGGGTGACCATGTCAAAAAAGAGACACTTTCCTACACACAATATCGGCTCGCATCACACAGTCACCCGGTAAGGAGCCAATTTGACACTGAGTGCACACAGCTACCTGGAAACACCTACAGAGAGCATGTTTCCAGCTAATTGTTTGGAGGTTCTGCTCAGTTGATGCCCCTTACCAGGTGTGAAACCTCCCCCAAACATCGGCGGCAACCTCAAAAGCTTTGTTTTTGGTTTTTGCAGGACAGACAGGTAGGAGGTTTGGAGGAGGAGGGATTTGAGCCTGTGAATTAAGTGCCTCAGGCTGTGATCAGCACTAAACCCCGCCCCCTCCGAGGCCCTGCCCCCCTCCTCACACTGTGAAAAAGTTTCACCAATTGGCAGGTCTGGACAAGTAAATAGTACATCTAGCACTAGATTCTTAGTTTACATGCCGTTTAAAAAATTACATATTTTTACATTTGTTATATCCATGAGTACCACATACTATATCTGTTAAAGTGTCTCAAGATGCAGTAGGCTTCAGGTATGACTGCTGAGGAATTAGCAGTCATGCTAGCAGAGGTGTTCTATTTCAGTAGTTTGCACACTAATACAAGCACATGGACTCACCGACTATGAAAAAGTATACATAAACCAGGTCATTAAAAAATAAATCGCAGCTAACTCCGTCACTGTTTACATCCTCCTTTAATTTCAGATTTATTAATAAAATCACCGTAGTCTGTTGTACTAAACAATGTAGTACAGAAGCAGATTCAAAATATGTAAGCTAGTTTTTAAGACATTAAAAACAATAAATAGGGTCTTATAGTAGGCAAACTATCAGATGGCACCTGCTCAGGATCACATTTTCATCATATCCCAGATGTATTTATGGAGTTGTATATCTTCATCCTCCATACTGCTTTGCAAACCACGTGCAAGATGGTAGGATGACCTGCTTCCCATATAAGGTAATGTCATTGGCAAATGAGATGACAAACTTGCATCAGCTATTCAGCATGTTACTGCAGCTATGACTCGGCGGCGGCTCCTCCGCAATGGCGCAGGAGCGTTGCCCCACTGGCTCAGAGCCAGCAGCTGAAAAATTAAACTATATTTTACTATTGTTTCATTTTTCAGCTGCTGGCTCTTAGCCAGTATGTTCAGGGAGGGGCGGGCCGGGCAATGGAAGGGGGGGAGGAGGAGTGGCAGATGTGCACGTTTAAGTGCACATGTCAGTTTGGCCGGCCGTCTTAGGCTCCTCAGAATCCCAATCCCTCTGCTAGAAACATGCACAGTATCTTCCTTGGTAACACACCCTTCATCGTAACCTCTCTGCTGAGAACATGCCAGTCCTGCCCCAATGCATATATACCTGTCTTAGGTAGCATGCCCTCACAGTTACTGTCCAGGTAGCATACCCTTGGGGTTAGTGCCCTTGTAACCTTCCCTTCCCAGGGTGAACTTCATGGACCTTCGTGGACCTTTAGCAGTTTTCTGTGGCCAGTCACAAAGCACAACAATTTTATTAAAATACAATGTAGACTAGATAGCTCAACCTCCAAAGGATAGTTGTATGCTGTGCTGTGTTAAAACAATATCTTTATTGCTTTTCAAATATAGACTTTCTTCTTTTAGAAAAAGTTTCAAAGTTATCTTGACTATTTGAAGAAAAAGCTGGAGGATATACTTGAACTGCATCGCAAAGAAGAAATTAAAGGAAAACAGCTGGAGGTAAGCCAACAGTATATGATATACTTCTAGTCTTGAATGGGGGCCTCAAATATTGGCTCGCATTACCAGTTTCCCCCATGACCAAAGCATTCATGCCAGGGCACAGCTGTGCTTTCAAACTATCACCTGCAAATTCTTTAAACATTTCGAGATAGTTACTTTAAGGAATCAGGGGTTTTCTAGAGTTTTTGTTTAGATGTTGTGAAAAGGTAATCAAATCATAGGACCTGCTTTAACCGTATCCCTGATTCATGTTTAGCTACTTTGAGGTGGCGATGACCACAGTGCACAAATGATGGTTGCGAAGGTATTATTATTACTATATATTTAGGAGTACTAAGGTGATATTCACCAGTGTAGTCTCCAGTTTCCCTCCTGGTATTTGGTGTATTTGCCTGTGTTTGTAATTTAACAGTGGTCACTGGGACGGTCTGCATTGCCCCAGCTTTCACTACATCCTCCCTTAATTACCATTCTTAACCACCAAGACATTGAATGCTTGTCTTTGATGTCCAGCAGAGCTGGAATTTAAGGAGATGGTTCTACCCTATTGTGGTGTAAATCCACCCATTGACTCTAGTAAAGGGAAGTGGTCGGTCATAAAACCCAGATGCAATAGTTGCTTTTTTCTATTTTTCAAAAGCTTGGCAATCTGGACATATTCTAACATCGCAAACACAAGGAGATGATGGATGGAGCGCTGAAACTTTTCAGACACTCACCCTCAGTCACAGATCTGGGTTGAATCCATCATCATTCTTTAGCTCACTTCGCCACCTCAGTTCAAACCCAGCTATATGCAAATCAGTCTTGACCCTGTGCCTCATGGGAACAGTCCAGCCCGAACTGCAAAGCCAGGTCATCCCTGAACCGGAAACAAGCATCCTGGGACCGGTTTCTGGGTAACACCCTTCATCAGCCAGGCTAGCTTGAATCTAGTGGCAAAGTGAGCAAGGGACCCACGTCTGGGCATACCCTGCCAACTTAGGGCGAACAAAGCAAACACAAGGAGATGATGGACGGAGCGCTGAAACTTTTCAGACACTCACCCCCAGTCACAGATCTGGGTTGAATCCATCATCATTCTTTAGCTCACTTCGCCACCTCAGTTCAAACCCAGCTATATGCAAATCAGTCTTGACCCTGTGCCTCATGGGAACAGTCCAGCCCGAACTGCCAAGCCATGTCTTCCCAGGACCGGAAACAAGCATCCTGGGACCGGGTTCGGGCTAACAGCTCTCATCAGCCAGGCTAGCTTGAATCCAGTGGCAAAGTGAGCAGTTACCCAGAAACTGTTTGCTTTGTTCGCCCTAAGTTGGCACTATTGATTTGTACTAAACATTCATAAATGTACGACACCTACAACAAATTAGCAAAAATATAGTCACCCATTGAATTGTCTGCGTATTTGTTATTGTGTTCTTTTGTAAGACAGCCCTTATTATTTCCTGTGTAAATTGTTTACAAAATTGGTCCGAAGAATAGATAATCAAAACTAATTAATGTATTTATATATTTTTGCTAATTTGTTGTAGGTGTGGTACATTTATGAATGTTTAGTACAAATCAATATTGATTTTGAAGAAATGTTTTGATTCTGAACTAGCACCCCTTGGGTGCTTACCCAACGGAACCACTTGTAGCTTTGTAATTATACACCCAGGTTCTGAGGGAGACAGGGTGACCCCATTGGTCTTAGCATTAGCATGATCCTGCGTTATGTTATGTGCTTTTTTTACACTCCCATGCCCCTGTCCACTGTCCTTTTTTTTTTTTCTTTATTAAAATTTTGTTGCATACATAAAGATAATATCAAAACAAAAATTAACAAAACATCCCAGTTCACAGTATTTCTCTATAAACAGCACATACAGACCAGTCATTATGCAAATTTGCAATACATAGTATATATTGAAACTGTTTCCATGTACAGCACACCACAGTATGTACCTTTACCCGATGTCAGAGACCAGCAAGTCTGGATGAGATCGCAAGTATTCTGTCAGCGGCGACCAATATTCTTTGGGTCTAGAGGCTATCGGCAGTTCTTCCTCATATGTTGTTAATGTGTCCTTACAATATACTAGGTCAGTTAACCACTGCTTCTTACTAGGAGATCTCTTACTGTCCCAGTGCATGGATACACATCTTTTGGCCATCAATAACGCTATAGTGCACAGCTTGCGTTTCGTAGATTTTAAGTGTTCCACTATGGCCATAGGCATACTTTCGCCAAACAGTCTATCTTTATTTCCAACATGTGACTTAAGGTTATCGTTATATCCTCCCAGTATTTGCTAATTTTTGTGCATCTCCATGCTAGGTGCATGAAGTCGTCATTGTCTGTTCCGCATCGGCGGCATCTAGCATCTGCCCTCAATCCACATTTTTGCAACTTAAGTGGGGTGTGGTATATTTGATGTATATACTTGTAGTGAATGATACGCAGGTTGCCATTCAGTGTCAATAAGGTCGTTAGTGCACAGCAACTATGCCATTCCTCCTCCCTTAGTGGTATCTCTAATTGGGCATGCCAACGATCTCTAGCTTTACTGGTTCCGCCCGCCACGTCATCCTGTAATAACTTATATAGTTTGGATACCAAATGTGTATTGTTCGGGGTGGTAATGATCATTTGTAATGCTGCCAATGTCGGTGTCTCAGCAGGGAATGTGGGATATAGGTCCCTGATGGCCCCCCGCAGTCTATGGTAGGTAAATTTAAAAAGGAGCGTTTGATTGCGGATGTACCTGAGGTCAGACTCATCAACAAACCTTCCCTCGATGTATAGGTCCCCCATAGTGGTTATACCGACTTGTTACAGCATTGACATACCGTTACCAGTATGTGTCACTGTCAACGCAGGATGATGATGTAGTGGTAGGGTTGGCGCGTACAGTGGTAACTTCTGTGTCAGTTTCCCCATGCGTTGCCACGCAGAGTTTGTGGTTTTTATTGTGTTAATTTCATTTCTAGCAATATGGGGGCGAGGATGTGGCAGAATACATCGTAATGGGATGGGATGGGCATCCCCATCTTCCACTGCTGTATGTGGTAGATATCGTACCGGATGAAACCAATAATGTGCATATTGCGCTTGCGCACATAAGTAATACAGTAATAGATCCGGCACCGCAAACCCACCCTTATCATAGGGCAATGTCAATGTATGCAGTTCAATGCGAGCTAGCTTCCCGGCCCATATTAGCCGGGTAATGTTTGTGGTGAGCCTCTGAAACACTGCTGCAGGTGGTGGTATTGGTATGTTGTTAAATAAATATAATAGTTTGGGGAGTATCACCATTTTCACAATGGCCATTCTATCCGCCAATGACAATGGCTTGCGAATCCATCTGTCTATTTTTTCTTCAAGTTTAGTGATTGTGGTTCCATAATTTTCTCGAATCACTACCTCGGGATCTCTATGGTACCAGATACCGAGGTATTTAACCGGACCTGTCTGCCATGCCAAGGGAAACACTACCTGGTGCGGTTTAGTAATGGCTGTGAGAGGAAGAACTGTAGATTTACCCCAGTTTATTTGTAGGCCATATTGTCTGCCAAATTTGATGTATTCACCCAACAAAGGGGATAAGTGGATGCGAGGTTCTCTCACATACAACACCATGTCGTCTGCGTATATGGATATACCTATTGGGCGTTGAAGAAACCGTAATGCTGTGGTCGCATGTTTTTGACGTATCTTGCATGCCATGCTATAGCAAACAACAGGGGAGACAGGGGGCATCCCTGTCTTGTACCACGCTGTATCTGTATTAAGTCTGAGACATGTTGGTTAACTTTTATTCGCGCCACCGGTTTGGTATAGAGGATTTTAATCCATGTCATTAGAATAGGAGGCAGGCCCATTTTCTGCATTACCGTGAAAAGATATTCCCACTCTACTGAGTCGAATGCCTTGGCAGCGTCTAATAGCACTGCCGCCACCGCCTCCAACTCTGGGTTAATTTGGTGCGATAATGCAAATAATGTACGTATATTGTGAGAGGTGGAACGGTTGGGGATGAACCCTGATTGATCTGGTAATACTATGTTTTGCATTAGTGGCTGTAGTCTTGTGGCTATGATCTTCGCTAAGATTTTGGCGTCTGTATTGATTAATGATAATGGACGATACGAGTCACAGGTAGTGGGGTCTTTATCTGGTTTTAGCAAAGCTATGATTAGTGCTTCCCGTAGCATAGGTGGTAGGATCTGTTTTTCGTGCGCATCCCCATACATCTCCACTAAATAGGGGCATAATAGCTCAGCGTATGCCTTGTAGAACTCCCCAGTGAACCCTTCTGGCCCTGGGGCCTTACCATTGGGAAGTGTTTTTATAGCCTCTGTAACTTCTTCAAAAGTGATCGGTTGTGCTAGATACTCCCTTTGGTTGTCTGAGAGCCAGGCAATGGCTATATCCTCTAAATATCTGAGGATTTCTTGGTTGTTGGCAGTGTTTCGTGCCGCATAGAGCTCCTCATATGTTGTCATGAAGGCTTTCAAAATATTTGCCGTGTCATAGTGCTGTGTGCCTTGTGCATCTCTAACATTGGTAACAACATGTGTATTACGTGGGTTACAAATTTTCTGCGCCAGGATGCGTCCCGACCTACCTCCCTCCCCATATGCACGGGCCGTCTGGCGGTGGGACAGATATTTAATCTCATTGTTCGCCAGTTCCTGATATTCGGACAATAATTCTTTTATGCCCCCCAGCGTGGCTACATTTGTGTATGTTCAAATTCCGCATCAAGCTGTTTTATTTTACTTTCACATTTATCCAATTGGGTACGTATATCGCGCAGAATGCCAGCTTTAGTACTAATACAGACACCACGTATTGTGGCTTTAAAAGCCTCCCACAATATGCTTGCATCATCCACTGAGTTTTTGTTAATGTCAAAGTACTCTTCTATTGCTTTGTGTATTGTGGAGTTATACAGGGGGTCTAGCAATGCCTTAGCGTTAAAGCGCCAAATAAAAGGCGGTGGTGTGTAGTGCGGGAGAGCCAGTAAGATCACTATTGGTTTATGGTCTGATAATGTCTTAGGAAGGTGCTGTGTATCGCAGATCCATGTGCTTGCAGTTTCCGAGGCCAACCAATAGCCTATACGTGCCCAGCTGTTGTGATGCATGGAAGCGTGTGTACCTTCTAACTTGCCTGGGTTATGAAGCCGCCAGATATCTAACATTCCAAATTCAGACATACCATCTTTCATCATTTTAACCGCCTGTTTATGAGGTCCTTTGGTTGTGCCTGATCTGTCTTGCTCGTCATTTAATGAGAGATTTACCACCCCAGAGTATGTCCATTGGCGGCAATTGTCTCAATCTACTCCAAATGTCTCTGAAGAATTCAGGATCATCTATGTTTGGGCCATACGTGTTGACTAGGCCCACCCGGGTGCCACGCAAATGTCCTGTGATTATTAAATAGTCCACTGTCCTTCTTTGGCACTCTTTACAGCATGCCTCACTGTTGGTTAATTCTATGTGGATTCATCCTCCGTTAATAATTGTATGGGTCTTCCCCCCCCTTCTTCCTAATTATTGAGACTATCTTTGAGATCTTTTGATCCAGATTGATCTGGTTAGGTAAGACAATTCTGTCTTTCATCATACTCCTACTCAGTATCTTTTTGAATAGGTTTAGACTGATTGTGTACTTCACACTGAAGGTTGCTACCAGTTCTTTGTCCTGATGGAGACCCCAGATGATTGGTTTTGAAGGGGGTTGAAACGTCAACACTTTATGGGCCTACCCATATCTTTAATTGAAGGACTTCCAAACTCAAATGCTCATATCATGTGGTTTGCTATTGATTTACTCATGCATCCTATGGGTAGTGGCCCAATGTACATATTGTAATTACTTATTTTTGGTAACTTTTCTGTTAGTTTATATGCTCACTGTATTGCACTTGCATTTGGAGCACCTACGTTTGACCACATTATGATGATCAGTTTTCTGCATTTGATGATTGAAATACAAATCTATAATCTTCATTCCTGTGGATAATTTGTCTTTCTTCCATTTGGTCTTATTTGATAAGACTGGCCCACTAACTCACAAGTTTATTCTAAGAATTCCTGGAAGAAAACCTTTCTATTTGTACTTTATTACTCTTGTTCTTGGGAAAACAGGGTGCTCCAGTTTTTGGTGCAATATGATGTGTGATAGAGTGTCATTGCAGATAGTAGGATTAGGCCACTGAAGAGGGACCTCTAATCTACTCGCTTTCAAATGGTGTTCAGCATATATATTTTTAATCTTGTCAAAGATTCCTTGATTTCTTTATTAAAATTGCTCTCTTAAGGGGATCTCTAGACAATTCTAATTGCGTTTTTCACACTGCAGTCACTAAAAATGTACTCTCCTTCTCCACTTCCATACAGTGTAAAATTTATTGCAACCTACAACGTCTCTTCCATTTCACCCGGGGCTCCTACAAACTATCTCTGAAATTAGACAGGATGCACATTTGTCTGCATAGATGTCTGCTAGACCTGTGTCCACATATCTTACACTGTCTTCTTATGGAGCGGAGTGTAGTTTTAAGGCCCAATGTATCTCCTACATATCTGCAGAATCTCCCATCATCAGAACCTCTCCACCAGACAACCTACAGCATCCTAGGGTATCTGATACCTGTCTTGCCATAGTGCAGCTCAAGACAAATGGTCAGTTCTGTGAACAAATTACAATATATGCATACGAATTTCCATTAAAGCTTAAAATACAGCCATTCCATTCTCTTCTCAGACAACAAAACACCACCCTTATTCCACCAAGACATAATGATAGTAGTGTAAGAAATGTCCATGTTAGGGGAAAAAATATCTGGTCTACTTTCTGCTCTACTGTTGGACACCCCTTTCTCTTGTATGACATAAGGTGACCCTTAATCACCTGGTGAATAATAAGAAAGCCAGCATCATATTGGGTCTGCCCCAGAGTTCATTGATAATATTTCTGAAGGGCTAGCAACTTCAGTTTGGGATTTATTTTTATCTTGCAGTCGCAGTTTAAAAGCCAGAGAGAGCGAATCCATAAGGAGTTTGAGAAGCTTTTGAAGCTTCTGGAGATGGAAAAATCTTGTCAACTCAGCAGCCTGGAGAAGGAAGAGAAGAAGAGCCTGCAGAACATCAAGGAGAAAGTGACCAAATATAAAGAACAGCAATCTGTCCTCAGGAGCCTGATCGCAGAGATCGACTTAAAGTGTCAGCAGCAGGATGTGGAGTTATTGAAGGTAAAAGTTATAATTCTTTAGAACAAGAGCACCAAACCTTCCTTAGTGTCAGAAAGCATAAACCTTGTATTCTGGATCTAATGGCAGTCATGAATGATTTTACACCTCTCTGATCCCACTGCCAAGTATGTGTATATGTATGTATATATGTGTGTGTGTGTGTATATATATCATAATAAGTTGGTTAGAAGTAGACTCGGGGGGGGGGGGGAAGTTGAGGGGGGAGGGAGGCGTGGCTACGAAGAGGACTTATATCTAACTGTTCTCACCAAGCTCTGAGCACTGGAGGGCCCTCTGAGACCTGCGCCCCGACCAAGTAGAAAATGGAGACCTTTGAATTTAGCGCCGAGGAAATGGAAGAGATTCTGCATCATCCGGTGCCACTGGAAGGCTGCAAAAAAGACCCACAAAGAGGCCTCCCCTGACTCCGAAACAAGTGGAACAAGAAGGCCAACATTAGAATGAAGACGGCTTTCAATGCAGGCGTGAACTTCTAGCCTCACACTACCCACTACACAGGACCCGAGGTGCACATGATTGTGCACCTAATTGTGCACCTGATGGTGATGCCTTGCCCCCGGAGCATGGTCAGGAGAGTGGTTATTATCATCAGAAGCTGGTGAAGCAGAGATCACGATCATGAGGCCTTGGGTAGGGCTGGAATAGACCACAAAATAAAGACCTGACGCCCCAAGCTTTGGCTGGAGGATGCGGAAGATCCTGTGGTGGACAAATGGAGGGCCCCATGTGGGAATTCTGGTCTAGACTGGGTTTGTTAAATGATGCGATCATGGATGATCCCGTGGCTGTGGGTTAGGTGATTTGGCAGGGAGCCCCTGGAAAGAGTGCAGGAGAGTGAGGGACTGCTTATGAGTAGAGATGAGATCATCCCCTGCATGATATCCCATATTTGAAGTCTTGTGCTATGCCAGCTACGATTGATAGGCCCGATGTTTGGTGATCACACCGTAGTGCACCTGAGGTTCTACGCTTCCAGACACCTAAGATTACACAAGCCCCAAGGCTTATGGGCCTAAGAGTTATGTGCATGGCAAAGGCCCACACAAGAGTTCAGAGGGGCCAGTCTATTCCAGGTCTTCTAAATGCTCAGAAGCTGCAGCAAAAGATGACTTCCGCCGCTGATAAGCTCAATGCAATGAAACAGGTCTGTCTTCAGGCCAGTGATGGTGGGGACATTGGTTCTCCGGCTACAAGAGGCGATATTCAATTGATGCTGGCTGAATTGAAAAAGGAAATGGTCCAATTATGATAGGACTTTGTGAAGTTGTTTGCTGACACTTAGGCTGACCATTTAGATGTAACAACAGCTGAAGGGGCACATGAAAGGGACGAGCTGAGTATTAAACTTGAGGAACCGTAGAAAAGATGCCAATGGCTAACCCACAAAGCTGATGATGGCGAAAACTGTTCTTGGTGAAACAATGTACGTATCAGAGGCATTTTGGACTCTAACCAAGACGTACCTCAGTATGTTCAAGATTTGTTTAAATCACTCCTGCAGGGCCCAGGAGATCTCTCAGTCAAATTAGACCTCACTCGCAGAGTATTCAGCTCATAACAAACCCAGAATAAGTTAAACTACTGATGTTCTGACTAGAGTTTTCCACTTTAGACAGAAGGAAGAAATACAAAAAGCAGCTAGACAGTCCAAATCCATAGTGTTCCGAGGTTCTACCTTGACTGTTTTCCAAGATGTCTCTGCTCTAACACTTGCTAAGAGGATGTCCCTGAAAATAACGACAGACTATTTCCAAGCTCATAAGATTCCATATCGATGGGGTGTGAGAAAGGCAAAAAAACACCACAAGAGTCCGGTTGAGGAAACACAAGCCTTATTGGAAACGCCCCAGGCGCAGCTTAGACAGAGTCAGTACAGCCGTTGCCTTTTTGTTAACATTCCAAATGTCAGCACTTCTTTACATTCTAAAGTTCCTTCATTTTGAAGGTTCCATTAGTCACACCAGGGAAGAAAGGTGCTACCACACACCCCCTTTCTTCACCAAACTTAAGTGATCTAGATAAAGCAGGAAAAGAAAACACATTGATGAATATAAAGATAAATACAACAGAGCAAAGGACTTAACAGAACATAATGGAATGGCTAGATATAAGAGCAAGGATGACTAAAATTAGCTAATGAAAACACAACATGCTAAAATGTTTATCCAATCAAAAAGAATAGCTGTATGCTTGAGAGAGATGGATTAATTCATACAAAGGAAACATATGAGTTAACATGTTGGGAGTGCTGCTAGTCGAGAATGCTATAATGAAACTTACACTACCTAGTGATGCAGTCACTCTACTTCCCTGGTGGTGTAACTGGATGTGTTCTCACCCTGTACAGAGTATTGCTGGAAGAACACGCTCCAGTCCTTGGCTGTCATTTATCTTCTCAAACTCACTGTTACAGTTCTGATTACCCACTGGTTTGTAAACTACTGAATGATCAAATTTCGCTACTCTCCCTAAGCTCCATATCTTCAGTTTTTACAGCATTGTAAAATAACTTGATCACTCTTGGAGCATTTGGAAACTTTAATTTGTCACTCCCCACACGTCATCTGATTTTTACCCAGTCACCTCCCCTCACTACAGTTGCCTTGGTGTGAAAGTCTTGGTCATATTTTCTTTTCCTCAAGCCTGTTGCCAAGGTTGCCTAGCGTAAACATCAGTCTAGCCTTTCTACCACTTAATCCAGGTTGGCACTAGTTTGGAATTTGGCTTCCTACCTCACCTCTCAGTAGTTCAAAAGGAGTTCTACATTACTTTTGGTTAGCCAACCAGAATATTTACTTTGAGGTGGAGGGAGGAACAAAAATGTAGAAAGGGTGACCTGAACACAATTCAATAATATAAGACACAGTACAAAAAAAACCAACAAATATTACTATCAACACCACAGCAAAGTGATCCACTAGGGTCCTGTTGAAGAAACACGAGCTTTAATGGAAACATCTCGACCACAGCTCAGAGAGAGTCAGTCCAGCCGTTGCCTTCTCATTCACATTCCAACTGTCAGCACTTCTTAGCATTCTAAAGTTCCTTCATTTAGAAGGTTCCATTAGTCACACCAGGTAAGAAGGAAGATACCACTATTCCAATATAAAAATAAACAAGCCTTGGTCTCTACAAGACAAGAAGCTGTTTCCCTCTACCAGCTACAAGGGGAATAGCTCTTAAGGGAAGAGCACCTGGATCAACAGCGACCAACATGGAGGCAACAACAAACAAAGAAACCTAGACGATGAGAAAAACAGAACTACAGAGAGGAATAACAGCGCTTGGATGGCATCCCTCAATCAAGGGACCCTTGAAATGTGTGCAGTTGAAGATAAACGCCCATGACCTATGGGGGATCGTCCCTCAAAGGTTTATGTGGACTGAAACCCAGTGGGTCTTTTTGCCGTCTTCTGTCCTGAAGGGTCTCTGAGAGCCCTAGAAGAATGATACCTACTCAAACACAGTACAATAGGATGGCAGGTTACTTGGAGTAGTTGTTGAATGCTGCCAATATCCTATGAAATCGATATATTGTAGAAACAGTCTCCTAAATATAGTTTACTGTGTGCTAATCTCACACTCTTTTGCTCTGTAATGGGGGTGAAAGGGGCAAGTATCCATCTCCTGGCTTCAGAGGAGCTGGTCCTGCTGAGAACGTTTGGAAGATGTCTACAGTATATAATGAGAGCATAGCCTACCTGACACAACAAAGCACTGTGTAGTCTGACAGAAGAACCAAGTTGTGAAGGCTCTCCATTAGTTTGAGTTTTACTGCTTAGTTCTGTTATTGTTTTTATGTTTGTTACTATGACCTGGAAAATATTGTTGACAGTATCGCTGCAGAGAAGACGGAGGGTCTATTGGAGGGTCTATTGAGCAGCCTCAGGACTACGCTGCGGATGAATGTTAGGGGATCTGTAGGCCTCCTTTCACACCTGCAATGCAGGGCAAGGGACCGACTCCGAATGTTTTGACTTTAAATGTACAGGGTCTCAATTACCCAGTTAAGAGGAAGTCGCTGCTCCATATGAAAAACACTGACGTAGTTTTATTAAAAGAGATACACCTCTTACTCGATGACATGAAAAGAAGTCAGTCACAATACTACCTGCAGCAGTTTAATTCTAATGCATAGACCAAGACTAAGGGTGTTGCAGTTCTAATAGGATCTGTGATACCTTTTCATTGTAGACACGATGCATAGAGATACTGAGGGGAGAATAATACTGATTAATGGGACAATTGTGGACAAACCTGTGACAATAGCGTCAGTATACAGCCCAAATGAAGGTAAAGAGCAGTTCTTTTTTGACTCTTCCCTTATATAGCCCAGCCTTAATTTGACAACTTGCTAGTTAGGGGTGACTTTAATGTAGCTCTTGAACCTAGTATAGATAGATCACCCTCACCTTGGCAGACGTTAGGACCCCCCCCTTTTTCCATGGTCATGGGCCTTGATGATTTGAAATTGGTAGATACATGGCGCACACATCATATAGGAGAAATGGATTACAAATTTTACTCCACTACTCATAAATTGACTAAATGTTTGCCTCTCAATCTGTATACCGTTGGATTAGCACTTAAGGAATAGGCGCACAGGTTTTGTCAGATCATACACCGGTGACGGTAACTATACTAATTTTCTCCCCGGAGGTGCCACCTTATAGGACCTGGAAAAAGAACAAAGTAGTGTTTTGAGATCCTTCCCTTAGAGGGAATATGAAAGTAGTTATTGAAAACTATTTTAAAGAGAAAGAAACCGAGGGGATGGTGTGGGCGACGATATGGGATGCCGCTAAGACAGTAGTTAGGGATGAACTCATCAAATGCACCAGAATGTTCCTACGCATGGCCAGGACCCGAAGATTAGAGCTTGAGGCCAAAATTGCCAAACTGGAACTAGAGTTTAAAAAAAAATCTGTAGGCAGTCACAAAGAGACGTATGTGGAGCCAGGGGAGACCTGGATGCAATACTCCCAAAAGATGCGTTCCACAAATTGTTGGAAACGAAGAAACTATATTACTTGAAAAGAGTCAGAGCAGATAGGTTGTTGGCCCATAAAATGCACGTGTACAGAACCAGAAATAATACACTTGGTAGCAGACAATGAGGGCCAACTACACACAAATGATTCAGGACCTCTAGAGCATTATACAGCTCTAGATGGCAGAGAGCAGTGCAGAGCACAAGAGTCTGCTTTGCTGAGATAGACTCAGAAATAGGAGATGAGTTGAAACAACTGATAACAGTAGAAGAGTTGGCACAGGCCATTAGAACACTCCCTAAAAAAATAACCCAGGTCCCAATGGATGCTCTAACTCCTTCTTTTAGGACTTCTTACTACTTCTTTCACCCTATCTCCCTAAGGTCTACAACTCTTTCCTTGACATCTTGGAGGTAATGCCATTGATGATGGAATCTCTCCTTACACTAATAGCAAAACTGGGTCCTCCAGGTTTGTGGGTCCTATTGCCTGATAGCCCTCCAAAATAGTGACGTCAAGATCGTCACTAAGATTTTGAACACTAGGCTGAAGGGGATGTGGCCCAGCTAACTGCCCCCCCATCAATCAGGTTTCATTAGAGATAGGCATACATGTGATAACATCAGGTTGGCTCTCAATGTAGTTGACCGGGCATCAACCATGAGATCCCAGGTCCTCCTCCTCTCTCTTGATGTGGAGAAGGCATTCGACCGCGTTGACTGGGAATTCTAAACAAAAACGCTCGATAGAACAACTTTTAGACTTTAGGAAATCTTTTGTCTTGGCAAATTATACAGGACTATCCACTACACTTATAATACAACTGCACCTTTCAGAACCCGTAAGATTAGCCCAGGGAAAAAGACAGGGGTGCCCCCTCTTGCCCTCAGTATTTGCCTTGATGGAGTCACTGTTCCAACATCTGATGGGCAATTCCGAGTTAACAGGTCTAGAAACCAGGGATGACAGGTGAAATTGACCCTCTGTGCAGATGATATTTTATGACGAATCCTTCCGGCTCCCTCTTGGTATTGATGAGAAAACTAAACCAATTCTAACTAGTAGCAGAGTTCAAAGTTTGTCACCAAAATTACAAACCAATGGCGGTGGGAGAAAATCAAGAGGACAGTGAGACCGTTGCATTCAGTAATAGGTTACTGCTAGCTTTAACAGGAATCAGTTATCTGGCAGTGACTATTCCTCCCAGGATGAGTGATCTATTTTTGAGCAACATATCTCCACTTCTTGACACTCTGGAGAACTTGTGGGTGGGTAGGATGAACTGCATTAAGATGAACTCTATGCAACGTTGCAGTATTTCTTTTTTTCGATATTTATCAGTTATGGTCCCCGTTGAGGATTTGAAATCTATACAAAAAATGTGGACTTTCATATGGAATAACAAATCACCAGGCATAGCCAAATCCCCACAGAAGGAGGCATGGGAGTACCGGATATCAATCTTTACATGTTAGCCGCCCAGCTGTCTCTGTTTTTTTATCGTGCTCCCTGTATGAGGATAATCCCTGGTGCCTCATGTAGCAGGAGCACAGTAAGGTCCCTCGTCACAAATTGTTAAGGATTCTGCCCAGACCCTGCCACTCTCTGTGCACTCGGATGTGGGCTACAGAAGTGACTTTACACTCCTCTATTGCAGTTAGCATATACGAAGAAATGGATGAAAGAATGACAGAGGCTGACTGGATCTGTAGAATGACAGCAAAATCGTCCCCATGCCTTCAGCACATGGCAAATGCATTTAAAATTATGCTGAGCTGATATTTGACTCCGGTCCATCTGAAGGTGATAAATGATAGCTCAGATACCTGTTGGAGGGGGTATGGGATGAGTTTCAGCTACTCTGGTAACAGGTTTTGGGGACTACTAATATTACATTGCCTAGACAATCTTGTTGGGTCAAGTGGACGAGGAGAGGCTGTGCCATCTCTCCTTGGCCACTGAAACTACTAACTCCATTATTGGTGGCAGCTTGGCTGGTGGTGGCCCAAAGATGGCAGGGCCCTGCACTGCCGGCAATGGGTATGTGGTGGACTAAGATGCGGAATATTCATGTAATGGAATGTCTGACACCTACACTTAGAGATACAATGTCTCAGTATGATACCCCCTTTCACACCTATGTGAAAAGAGATCTGAGAATACCCAGACCCCCAGAGTTAGTGAAATTGATTGATCAGGGACCAGGTGCCTATAATCCAGACGGTATGATTTTACACTTTGAGGGTTTGTATGGGGATATGATCTAAGCCTAGGAACCTCAGTCAACCCCCCAAACGCCCCTCCCCCCCCGCCGAGGATCACTACATTTTCTTGCTATTTGAATGTGACAATACAATGTAAGATCCGAACACAAGACATTGTAAATTGAATTGTCTTGATCTCTTTGACACTGCCTTTAATTGTACATTATTCTGTTTTTTTCAACAACTACATTTAAACATTTTCTCATGCCAGAGTAACACAAGTTGACTCTGGGCGTGGGTCGAAAGGGAATGAGGTAAGAGCGGAAGCAAGGACACTTGATATCTTCACTCTGTTGTGTCTCACAGACGGGCACGGTCTTCATTTATTTTGTTTTTTTCCCATTTAAGGCACACAATTAAGACACCAGTACATATTCGAGGGGCATCTGGATAAATGAAATATATTATTACATCATCATCAATCGGATTTGTAGAGCGCAGCTGCATCACCTGTGAGGGTCTCTAGGTGCTCAATACAAATGAGGGAGAAGGGGCGCATATAGGTCCAGCATACAGGACCCAATAAATACAATGTAGCACCGAAGGAGTATGCAGTTCCTGTAGGGTGGGGAAAGAAGAGAAGGAGGCTAGGTTGGTCAACACCCTTACTCAGTAGTGGAGTGTGGGTGTCTCCCAATTTGGGAAGTGGGGCCCTCATTCACCCATTTGGGTGTCATGCTTCATCATAGGGCTTGCTCCTCTTCAGGCCGGTGCTGCAATGCCTGACGGGCACCCTATGAGGGGCTCTTTGTTGGAGATCTTTTTCCCAAGCCGTATAGATGAGGTGCGTGTGAGGTGAGGTGATGTGAGGAGAAATAAAATGAGGCGAGGTGGTGCTCCAAAATCAATTTTAATCTGCGAGCCCACTCGTCTCAATTAAAAAACAGAATAGGGATACCGCCGATAATAATGGTTGGAGGTGTCTATATGTGTGTAGTCATGGTCAACATGTTTCTTACCTTATGTGTGTAAATCCCTCGGCAATTCTTCAGGACCTATCTTGATGCACTATCTACACGGGTGGTTGGTTATGGAAAATGAACCAATCACTCTGATGACCTTTCAATGAGGTACCTTAATAATACAAATCATGGGACCAACCTAATGAGATTCAAAACAGAGAGAGAAAAACAACGATACATGAATAAGGTATGCACATACAGTAATAATGCCTCCAAAATGAAATAAAAAACATGCCACAACCACATGCACAAGTAGTTAGTGCAACTCAAGAGGTGCATGGCCAGACAAACATAATAAGCAGACTTGTGGCACACATGACATATACAAAACATACTGGTGTCATTGGTGGTAACCAACCACCGTAGGAAATGGCGCGATGGAACTCACCCAATTCGGGTTCAAGTCACGCCTCATCAATAGTTAGGCCGAGCAACGATCGTTACAAAAGTTACCGTCATGCTGGTTTTGAGGAGAGAAAGGGGGAAGATAAAAACACGATGGGTATAAGCAAAGATGGAAGGTTGCCCAAGGATGAGCATCCTGTCAAAGTGGCATAGGTCTCTGGTGCCAAAGGGGGGGTGAGGTTGGGGAAGAAGGGGGAAGAACAGCGGGGACCGCTTACTGACAGTTTTCCTGGAAAACAGGTGCCGGGAACCTACCCCTCGCTCTGCCTCGTTGGGAGGAAGCGAGGTGTGTGAAGCCGGTAGGTTTAAGTAGCAGGGAAACGACCCGGAAGTGGAAGGTCGAGGGACATGCGGCGGCCATCTTTGAAGGGGGTTGAAGCTACAAGCTCCCGGTTAAAACAGTGGCGGCCATCTTAGAACGTAGAATGCATGTGGCATCCACAGGTCGATAAATATACGGCAGCCATCTTTGAAGGGGGTAGAAGCTTAAGTCTCTAGGTGCTGGCAGAAAGAGCTGCTTGCTCTCTTATTGGTTTAAAATCCAAGTTTTTAGGTCCTTCCTGAACTGCTGGAGCGATGGTGAGGCGCTGAGGTGCAGGAAGAAGTTGTTCCAGGTCTTAGCCGCCAGGTGGGAAAAGGAGCGGCCTCCGGTGTTCGTCTGGCGAGGCGGCGTGTAGATCAAAAGTCCATAGGCGTGGGGAAGGGGAATGGGACTTGTGGCTTGCCTTGATAAATAGTGACAGTGGGTTGTGATCTGAGACAATCCTCATATCTAAACAGGAGGATGTGCCATGCGGAGTGGAATATAAAGTAAACCCAGGTTCGTGCCCCCGACGGCCCCGCCAGACATCATAAAGAGCGTGTGTGGCGATATTTTGCTTGATAGCTGCCCTGGACTGGCCTATACACCACTGACTTGCTACAGAGGATGCTGTTGAGTCCACCCCAGGATGTGTGACCAAATTAAAGTCCCCACACATTACAATTTGTTTCAACCATATGCAAAGCTTGCCTAGAAGGAACTCAAACATTGTGAGGTTGTCAACATTTGTGGCATAAATCACGCATAATTTTAGTGGTATACTACCATTGCTTGTGCGTGCAATCAACCATCTCCCCGACCTGTTTAGCCTTACCTGATTAGCGACCCATTCCCTGCCCCTAGAAAGTAGTTACCCCCTCTTTGGAGCGTCAATCCGGGTTGCAGTGTGATAGCCTAAGACACTCAGCTTATGAAGCTCACCAGTGGGAAGGTTGGTCCCCTGTACAAAGAGAAGATGAGGATTGAGTGCTAAGTTCTTCTCTAATATATCTGACCTTGGCAATAGAGTGCATGCCGTTGATGTTACAGCTAAGAATCTGTAATCCCTGATTCCCCCCAGCCATATTATCTATTGGTAAGCAAAAACATACTCCTGCTCATAGTGTGGTGATTTAGCTCGGATATCTCCACTGAACAATATCTCCACTTTTTACCCCTATGAAACTCTGTAGCCTTCCCAGGATTATTGGGCTTTGACCCAAAACCTCGTGCAATCCCTTACAGCCCACACCAGTCAACATCCCCAAGCCACCCAACCCCAGCTCTCCTCCCACACCCAGCCACCCACACCCAAACCCATTTCTGTCCCGCTTTGACAAGCAGGACTTTGAGACCTACAGTGTGACTCCACCCCTCCACCCCCCTCAAATCCCTTGTTAATCAAGTGCACAACCCAGCTGTCAGTGAAGCCCACCTCCGGGGGCATTCAATATATCAAACAAAGTTGAGCATGCCAACCCAAAAAAAGAGCAAAACGGGTATAAATAAAGTAAAAGAGAATACTAGAGAAAATGAAGAAAAAAATCGAACAGCAATTCATAGCTCAAAGGATCAAATGCAGTTATTTAGAGAGACAGTGCCATACGCCTCAGTGACAGTCATTAAGAGGCAAGTCCGATAATAGCAATAAGAGCCAGAAAAGCAGTTTGCTAATCTTTGGATTTTCCCATAGGTTCAACAAGTCCTGTGCTTTTCCTGGGCCTTGGCAGTAGATCGTTTAACCTTTGAAACTTCTTTTCAGGTTAGCAGGCTACAATAAGATGATCATGGTGCAAAGTTTCTGAAAAGATGAGATTGCGTTCCACTGTCTCACTGCAAAAATCAGACCTCATGAAGAATATATGTTGTCTAAACATGAAATTCCCAATGTAAATCAAAATGGCCCGAGGGTAGTTGGCTGCCCTACCCTTGTTAGGCTTACGGAAAGGGAATCTTTGCGCTTGTTGTATCTGGCAGTCGATAACGCAGTCACTAAGTTTGGGGAAGGGCTGTTGAAATAAATAAAAAATGTATCCTCTGGGGTCGTCGCCCTCGTTCCTTTCCCGGGATCCCCAGTAGGTGGAGATTACGCTGCATTCAATTTTCAACATCTTACAACTTCTGGGACATGGTCTGTAACCTTCCATTGTGTTGCTATATCTGGTCTTTTTTTATTTCAAATAAATCTTTATTAGCATTTTGTGTGAGCAGGAAAGTACATCTGAAAAACATGTAGAAAGGCAGGTGTGGTACCAACAGGTCTTATGGATACAACAGTATACTACATAATGGATGAACTACATATAGCATCGGAGGACCTGTGTAATAATATATGTGTGGGAAAATAAAGTAAAATTATCTGTTGTTTGTATGGTAAGAGAGTGGTTGTTTAGTGAAGGAGGTATGTGGGGTACCCTGGTTGTTAGCGTGATGAGTGCTGAGCGAGAGAGGTAGAGATGAAATAAGGGAGAGAAGAAGGTGAAGAGAGATATGTTGGAGTTAGAATGGGGGGTGTTGCAGAGGGGAGTTGGGAGTGGAGGGGGGATGGATGGATGGTGAGGGGAAGGGTTGGTTTGAGGGGAGGGGAATGGGAGTGGCAACTACTACTTTTAGTTCAGTTTAGGGACTTTTGAGATAAAGGTGTCTAGTTTGAGCCAGATGTTACCACTATTCATTGATGGTGTTCCTAAGTATGAGTTTAGGGAGTTAATTGCCCCTCTATTGAACTGAACTCATTCCCTCCTGGTATGAAAGGAGAGTTTTGATGAGTCCTTCCACTCAGGGAGGATGACTGAGACCGATTTAGACTAGGATGTCCCATAAAAGGCGGTCTTCTTTGTTCAGCGTATAATTTATGTCTGGGGGGGGAGGATTCCTAGTGTGATGGAAGTTAGGTTAGGAGACCATTTAGTGTGTAGAATTTGTGAGATGATATTGCTAATGTCTAACCAGAATTTCTTAGTGAAAGTACATTCCAATAACATGTGCCTCAAGTCATCTGCTTCTTTCTCACAACTCCAGCAGGTGTCAGAGGGTCGAAGTCTGGGTTTGCATCGTCTGGCAGAGGTCCAGTGGGCCGTATAAGCAATCCAGTATTGAAATTGCACTAGTGATGGCGTAATTTTGTTAGAGGTTATGTTCTCCCATATGGACGGCCAGTCTGATACTTCCTCCGGGGTACAGTTTATGTCGACGAATAAGGATCCCCATTTATTTTGTATAGATTTGGTTAGAGTAGAATTTGTGGGGTAGAGGAGCGAGTATAGGTTGTACGCTAGGTGTCCACCTTTGGTCTGTGATTGTAGTGTTTTAGGTAAGTCGGGAGGAGTTGGTGGCTTGTGTCTGGCTATGACTGTCTTAATCTTTAGGAAGTGGAAAAAGTCTAGGTCATTTAAGTCAAAGTTAGATTTGATTCGGGAGAAGGGTATGGGCCTGGTGGGAGTACTGAGATCTTCTATCAAGAGTATGCCTTTCTGTGCCCATTCCTCTATAAACACGGTTTTGCCTTCTAGTTTCAGGTTTTCATTGAACCATAAGGTAGCTAAGTGAGAGTGTTGCATTTTAAGAGCGAGTTTGCTGTCGACTTTATGCAAGGCGCCTGTACTGTGCTTGAAAGGATGTTTCCAGAATGCTCTGCTTTTATTTTTTTAATTGTTACAAGGGATGTAAGGGAGAGTGTTTTAGCAAGGTCTTTTTCAATAGCTAGGCTTGAGGGGGAGGAGTTGGTAGCAGGAAAGAGACAGTAGCTTTCCTGTTTTGTTAACCTTTTCGGTGCTCATGACGGCTCCCGGCCGTCATGAGTCACGGTAGGTGTGTGCTCATGACGGCCGGGAGCCGTCAGAACGTTGACGCTCTGCCCATGCGCTGTTAATTCCCCGCCTGTGCGGGAGAATTAATCAGTGGGTGGAGTTCTGACGGCTCCCGGCCGTCATGAGCACACGCCCACCGTGATTTATGATGGCCGGGAGCCGTCATGAGTACCGCAGCGCCACGCCCAACCCCGCCCCCCCTCGCACCGCGGTGGAATTCGCGCCGCGTCGAAGGGGCTAGGAAAGTGTGGTGTTATCTCCTATAGTCTGGTAGGTTTCGCCCACCAAGTTCTTTTGTTAATCTTAGTTTCTTCAGTGCAGTTCCAGGTTTTTTGGCACACCATAAGAACTCAGTGAGCATCGCATCTATTTTCACAAAGAAGCTGTCTGAAAGGTAAACAGGGGACATATTGATAAAAAAGTTGATAAGGGGAGAAATCATCATTCTGATGGATTCTGTTCTTCTCCACTAAGTGATGAATCTGGAGGACCACTTATCTAAGCTGTCTTTTAATTTTGTCTAGTATCATTAGGGTTGAGCCTGCGAAAGCAAGCGCTAGCGCATTTATTTCGCTTGCGAGACACTGCTGTATACAGAAAAGTGCTACAAATGTTGGACGAAATGCTGTAGGCTAGCTTGAATCCAGTAGCACAGTGAGCAAGGGACCCACGTCTGGGCCTACCCATCCCACTTAGGGCGAAAGGTGCTACACAAACAAATGATGGACGGAATGCTGAATAAATCATACATTCACTCCCAGTCAAGAGATCTTGGTTAAATACATTGTTCTTTTGCACACCATGCCACCCCAGTTTAGACCCAGCCATATGCAAAATAGTCTTGACTCTGCTCCTCACGGGAACAATCCAGCCCGAACTGCCAAGCCAGATCGTCCCTGAACCGGAAACAAGCATCCTGGGATCGGTTTCAGGGTGAATCCAGTGGTACAGTGAGCAAGTGACCCACATGTGGGCATACCCATCCCACTTAGGGTGAAAAGTGCTACGCAAACAAATGATGGGTGGAATCCAAGGATGTTTGACTTGGGGGTGAATGTTTGATTCATTCAGCATTCCGTCCATTATTTGTTGCCGCAGTATACAGAAAAGGGCTTGGAGCCCACCCATGCTTACCATTTGTGCGCTTCAGCGCCACTCTTCCTTGCAGGCTCCTTAATTGGACAGTGCAGGCAAAACTTCATTTCCGGTCATTTCTGTGGTGCAGGGACCAAGTACAGACTTCCCTGCCAAGTAGCAGGCATCATGCGTTAGCCTAACGCATTTTAAAGCATGTCCCTGCATCACCGCTTTAAACAATATTTTGTAATGCATTTATAGTGCCTCTTCACTTGTCAGGGAGCTTTGGCATCTGCTTGTCCTCCCCCTAGGTTAGGGTGACCCCAAAATCATCACCTCTCTGATTGCCTGGTATTTATCAAAGTTCACTTTTGTGAATTGGTTATATGCTTTTTAGCATGTAAAGTTAAAGTTGTTTTATCAAAGGGTTGTGGGTGCAGTAGCTAACTCCGCTACGTGGCGGAGTCGGAATTATTGCATGAATTCCGTGTTTTCAATGAAATGCATAGTTAACAAATCTCCGCAACCTCCGTTGGCGGAGTGGAGTTCATTGCCCACGGTTAGTAATAGGACCGAAGTGAGATAGGAACTAGGTTTTAAGAGCTAAGATTAGCTGTTTAGGATTATTAGTGGTTAGTAGGTTGGTTGTTAGTATCATTCATAGTTGAAGGCGTACATCTTACTAAGGGAGTTTGGGTCTTTAGTAGTAAGCAACAAACTTGTGCGACCAAGTCAATCATTTGAACCAAAAGGATTAACAGACGGGGCTTTCTGGGAGCTCTACTAGGGAGACGGAGTTATGGAGGTTAAAGAGATCTGTTTGAGAGGATCGCTAGTTAGTGTGATTAGTGGTTATTAGCAGGGTAGCTTGGTTACAGAACATTCCGGCGGGTCGTTGGGAGCTCATTTTCAAGTCTTGAATATCCGCAATGAAGGAGTCCAATCTTTAGGATCTTCAAAGATGAAGACTTTTCCATTGAGGGTTGTCGTCAGTTGCGCTGGACCAATGAAGGAAAATTGCACTGATAAGTCTTTGAGAGCTTGACGCTGGGATAAGAACACGTTATTTTTTTTGACAGTGTCTTTAGAGTAGTCTTGGGGATCCCAATCGAGAATCCTTGCCATTTGATTCTTTGTACCTTCTTTATCTGTCAGAATAGCCTCGGTGTGAAGACCTAGCTTTGCAGTTCGGGCTGGACTGTTCCCATGAGGAACAGGGTCAAAACTGATTTGCTTATGGTGGGGTCTGAACTGGGGTGGCGAAGTGAGCTTAAAGGACGATAATAGATTCAACCCAGATCTGTGACTGGGGGTGAGTGTCTTAAAAGTTTCAGCGCTCCGTCCATCATCTCCTTGTGTTTGCTCTGGTACTGGTGACAGCATGTAGAGCAGATTGCTAGAGGCACTGCATGCTAACTGAACCAGGGCACGTCGTGGAGGATCGGTAGAGTCACTCTGGCGGGAGGGAGAGCCGATGTTGTCTCCAGGCGCGGCAGAGATCATGTGCTAGCTGGCCATCTTCCTCGGGTGGTTGCCAGGCTTCTTTATCTAGGATTAATACCTTGAGTTGACTCCACCAGGCTAGCAGATTGAGATTCAATGTCGTAGAGGCGACCGCGGAGACCATCCGCATTTTTCGCAGTGCCATTGTGTTTTAAATGAGAGGTCTTCAAAGCCAGTGAGTCCTTTTAATATTCTTCCCTGTGGAGTTGAAGAAGGTTATAGATAGATGCAAGAGAGGGAGAGTCTGTGGTAGTTGGCACTGGCTGACCTAGCGGCCTGGAGTTTTCTGTCTGCGGGGTATTCGATGGCTGATCGCCAAGGGCAAGGTTTGCGTTCTCGGCAAAAGTCAGCTGAGGTACCTCTCGGTTTCACTGGTAGGAGTTAGCTCTACTCCCTCAGGATCCCATAAAACCTCATCCTCACTATAATCACCAAACGCTGCTGTGATGTTAAGGTGACTCTTGGATTTATCTGCTGGATTTATGGAGTTCACAGGGGTTGCGCTTCTACCTTCAGTCTGGTCAAACTCGCAGTTTGAACCAGAGTCTGATGTAGCCAGACTCCCAGTCTCGGAGAGGTCTGATAATGGAAAAAAAAGCTTCCAGAGCCTCTTGATTCTTGTGAGTCTCATTAATCCCGTGAACCCCCAAGAGTGTTGCTACCTCAGAGCAAGTAGTCAGCTGGGAATCAGCCCTCTCAGTAAAATCTGTCTCCACTACAGAGGAGGGTGGCAACAAAGTAATACTGTGTACATTGTTTGCATCCACCGCAGCAATTTTGTGGTCATTTGTGTGAGTAACGCACAAGTTACTTCCCTTCGGTAACGATATATCTGTAAGATACATAGGTTAGTTATAGATTCCTTACCTTAGAATATCCCCCAGGCGTCAGACTGGATCCGGAAAGTTTTTCGTCAGCAGTACCCCTGCGCGTCGGTAGGTGGCGTCGGTCGACTCCCCGTCCGTCGTCGTGGTCGCCGGGATGACGTCGTGGAGGTTACTTAGACGCCCCCCTCGAGCGCTGACGTCAGTTCTGTACACGACATTCCGCGCCAGGAATGCAGAGCCATGCAAGACACTGACCACTGGTGCACAAAACTAGGGCCCTGAAAGGATGTCCTTAACCATAGAAATCAGTTCGCAGAACGGGGAGGATGGGTGGGGCGGTAAGGAATCTATAACTAACCTATGTTTCTTACAGAAATATCGTTACCGAAGGTAAGTAACTTGTGCATCTGAAAGAAACAGTTAGTTATAGATTCTTTACCTTAGAATAGATATCCCAGCAATGCCAACCCCGGAGGAGGGTCTGCGAACCAAGATCACACCAGAAAGTCCTGGAGAACAGAACGGCCAAAGAAGCCGTCTCTCCGGACTTGGATGTCCAGGCAGTAGTGTCTCGTAAACGTGTGCAACGATGCCCAAGTAGCTGCCTGACAGATGTCGTTCAGAGGGACTCCTCGACCCAAAGCAGTAGTGGCTGCCGTCGCCCTGGTGGAATGGGTGCGTAGCCTCACTAGAGGCTCCTTTTTAGCAAGAGAGGGACAGGCTTTAATACACAAAACGACCCATCTAGAAATGGTCCGCTTGTGTACGGCCCGACCTTTCTTTGCGCCCACGTAGCCAACAAAGAGCTGGTCATTCACCCGGAACTGTTTGGTGCGATCCAGATAGAAGGAAAGCGCACGTTTTGGGTCCAGATGGTGGAGCCTCTCTTCCTCTTTCGAAGGAGGCGGAAAGAAGGTGGGCAAAGTGTGTATCGGCACTACAGCAGGCATACTGCGTGACATTCGAGGCCAGCTCTCTATCATTGAAAATAAATTAGCAGGACTGGAACGGGACTATACGGCTACTCCCGACAACAATAAACTAGCGCGTATAAAAGAACAATTATTGGAATATGACGCTATGGCGGAAACCGAGACCCGCTATCTCTCACGTCGTTGTGTCGCAAGAGCATACGGTGAGGGAGGCCGGCCCGGCCGTCAACTGGCCACTAAACTCAAATTCCGAACTGAACACACCCCCATAATGAAAATAATAGACGCACAGGGGGAAGAACACTACACACCTCAAGCGATTGTTGAACAATTCAGATCCTGTTATTCCACATTGTACACATCGCATGGGAGTTTGGATGACACAGCGCTTGACGACTATCTCTCTGATATTGCTTGCGCCTGGCTAGCAGATAGCCACCGGGAATATCTTAGTCAACCAATAGGCGAAGAAGATATTAAAGCAGCGATTCGATCGTTACCAAACAAAAAAGCCCCGGGTCCAGATGGACTCACAGCGGAATTTTACAAAGAATACGCTGATCTTCTGACGCCCTATTTATTAGAAGTATACGCTGAAGCACACGAAACGGGCACTCTTCCCTTGTCCCTAAGTCAGGCCTTAATCATCACACTATTAAAAAAAGACAAGCCCCCGTCTCAATGCGATTCTTATCGCCCGCTGTCACTAATTAATCTGGACGCAAAAATATTAGCAAAAATTTTAGCCACCCGCCTACAACCATTAATGTCCTCCCTAGTGCTTCCAGACCAATCCGGCTTCATACCGGAGAGATCCACGTCACACAATTTGAGAACGCTCTTTGCCATGTATCATGTCCTGACACCGGACCTGCCTGCTGCTGCGGTCATGCTGGATGCAGCTAAGGCATTCGACTCTATCGAATGGTGTTATATGTTCCATGTCTTGAAGCGAATGGGATTCCCGCCCGTGTTTTTACGCTGGGTGCAACTCCTCTATACGGATCCCTCGGCAAGGGTCAGAGTGGGGGTCACACCTCGACTCCCTTTTCCATTAATAGGGGCACGCGACAGGGCTGCCCCTTATCACCACTGTTGTTTGCCCTTACACTTGAACCTCTAGCTTGCGTCATTCGACAGCGTCATAGGGAATCAGCGCTTAATTTCAATCACCGCCCTGTCGGCATATCCTTATACGCTGATGACATGGTGCTTTTTCTACGTGAGCCACATAAAAATTTATCCCCCATATTACGGGAATATATCCGATTTGGTTTATTTTCCGGTCTCCAAATAAACTGGGACAAATCAGTAATTGTGCCCCTGACAACGATTACTACGGCTCCACAAACGGAATATCCGCTACTCTGGTCCGCAGATCCTGTAAAATATTTGGGAGTATGGGTACATCGTGACCCAGAGATTGTAATCAGGGAAAATTTTGGCACAGCATGTGAGACGCTGGAATCACAGGTTGATAAATGGTCCTCGCTACCCCTATCCTTGGCTGATCGCATTGCCATAATCAAAATGATTGTACTACCACGATTTCTCTACCTTTTTAATAATATACCGATTAAATTGCCAAAACGGCTATTCCTCAATATTCGTACTCAATTACTTCGGCTGATCTGGAATGGAAAACAAGCTAGAGTAAGCTGGCGCACGCTCACGCTGGATTACGCACAGGGAGGATTTGCTGCCCCTGATCTCTATGTATACTACTTATGCGCACAGGCACAGTATGCCTACTACTGGCATAACCCACATGCTTTCACGCCACACATAGCAGTGGAGGACGGAGATGCTCACCCTACACCATTGGCTGGAATACTCACACATACACGTAGAGGCACACCACGCACTGAAATAAATACAGTAGACACCACTATTGCGGCCTGGCAAACTATTGGCAAAATTACAGCGAAGTTGCCATTGTATGCTCCGGCACTGCCGCTTGCACACCATGCCTCCCTCTCAGTAATGCGAGAAACAGGGGCGATTCGATCATTACGAAGTGTGGGTATTCAACACATGCAAGATGTTTTCGTGGGAGGTCAGTTTCTTACAGCTGAAGACTTCCATCACGTGACTAATCAATCATTGTTGTTCCAATTTACTGTTCACCGCTTGAAACTAGCGCTTCAAGCTCATTACGGCTCATTTCCAGAGGAGCCGCCCACATCACAATCGCTACAGCTTCTACTAGTGGCCCCTTCAAAACGTAAACTAGTGACTAAACTGTATAAAGCGGTACGTTCTGAAATTGTGAGAGCTGAGGATGCTAGCCTAGAAAAGTGGAATAGTAAACTCGATCCTCCCCTAGATCTGGTAGCCTGGGAACAAATATGTACTTTAACTGGTAAACTGACACCAAATGGTAATCTCAGAATCATTCATTTTAAATACATTCACCAAGCTTATCATACACCTCTGAAACTGTATAGAATTGGTCTTCGTGACACGAGTGACTGCAAGCGATGTAGGCAGCCTGATGCAGACTTCTGGCACTTGGCGTGGCACTGTACAGCTGTAGCAAAATTTTGGGAGGAGGTCGTACTGTGTCTGCAGACTATGTCCGGTCAAAAATTGCAATGTGAACCTCTGATGTGTTTATTGAGCTATGTACCGCAGGTTAAGGGCACAATGGGGAAATTCTTAAGGATTGCTTTATTATTAGCAAAACGACGGATAGCAATAACATGGGAAAGCACAGTGCCCCCTAGATGTGATTACTGGATAAGAGATATGGTTTATTGTAAGGAAACTCTTGAGCTGTATGCGGAGGAGCTGCCATCATCCTCCAAGCCTAAAGACATTTGGGAACCACTGCGACAATATCTCTTAACAAATTCCCAACAGGACCCTCCAGCTACTCCACGAAGCGATATCGATGTATAATATGTAATCCCTCAGCTATGTTAGATACAGATAGAATGTTAGCCACACCATTGTCTATACCTACAGAAATAGCATAAATCACTTCTAGTTAGTTTGTGTTGAGTGTTGTGGTTGATGATATATCGCCATGTGGCAATTTATGTATCAGAATTATGTGAAAATTAATAAAAAAAAATAAAATAAAAAAAAAGAAGGTGGGCAAAGTGATGGTTTGCCCGATGTGAAAGGAGGTGACCACCTTGGGAAGAAAGGATGGACGAGTTCTTAGGACAACCTTCTCCGGATGTACAGCCAGAAAAGGAGGCTTAGATGAAAGAGCCTGGAGCTCACTCACTCTTCTAGCAGATGTGATGGCTACAAGGAATGCAGTCTTAAGAGTTAAAAGTCGAAGAGAACAGTTGTGAAGCGGCTCAAAGGGAGTGCACATCAAATAGGTCAAGACCAAATTCAAGTCCCACTGAGGCATCACGAAGGGAATAGGAGGAAAGAGATGAGTGATGCCTTTTAAGAAACGATTTACAACTGGGGACTTGAAGAGAGAAGGCTGATCAGGGAGCCTTAGAAAGGCAGAGATGGCCGAAAGATAGCCCTTGATAGTGCCCAGAGCAGAGCCCTGCCGGGCCAAAGAAATTTGGAACAAGAGAACCTCAGAAAGAGGGGCAGAAAGGGGATCCACAGTCTTTGCTGTGCACCATGCCACAAATTTGTTCCATCTGCAGGCGTATACCGTCTTAGTGGAGGGACGCCTGGCTGCCAAGATTACATCACAGACCCCGGGAGGCAAGTCAAATGACATCAACTGCCGCCGCTCAATCTCCACGCAAGGAGGTGGAGGCTGGACAGGTTCGGGTGGAGGACCGTCCCCTGCTGCTGCGACAGAAGATCCTCCCGAAGAGGCAGTCGGATCGGAGGATCGATGGCCATGTTGAGCAGATCGGGATACCAGACTCTTCGTACCCAATCCGGAGCCACAAGAATGACTTGGGCCCGGTCGCGCTTGATCTTCTTCAGCACTCTGGGCAGAAGTGGTATAGGCGGAAAGGCGTATACAAGACCGCAACTCCACTCGCGACGAAAAGCGTCGCCTAGCGAGTGTCGCCTTGGAAATTCCAACGCGCAGAACTGCTGACATTGCACGTTCTCTTCGGTGGCGAATAGATCTAACCAAGGCTCTCCCTACTGCTGAAGGAGACCTTGCACCACCTCCGAGTGAAGACGCCATTCGTGATCCATCATGCACCTGCGGCTGAGCTCATCCGCCCTAGCGTTCAGAGAACCAGCCAGGTGTTGAACCACCAGGGATATGCCCTGATGTTCCAGCCATGTCCAGAGGCGCAGGGCCTCCTGACATAGGGTCCACGACCCTACCCTGCCCTGTTTATTGCAGTACCACATGGCGGTGGTGTTGTCCGTGAACACCTGCACTACTCTTCCCCGGACAGAGGGAAGGAATGCCTTCAGTGCAAGACGGATCGCCCGGAGCTCCATAAGGTTGATGTGGAGCGCGGACTCCGCCGGAGACCAGAGGCCTCTGATCTCCACCTCTCCCATGTGGCCGCCCCATCCCAGAAGGGATGCGTCTGTCACCACTGTGTGTTCTGGTTGGGGAAGGGAGAGGGACCTGCCGTTGACCCAATCCTGGTTCGTGAGCCACCACTGCAATTGCCGTGCAGTGCCCTCCGAGATCTGGACGTAATCAGACAGATTCCCCTGATGCTGCGCCCACTGGAACTTCAGGTCCCACTGCAGAGCCCGCATATGCCATCTGGCATGATCGACCAGCAGGATGCAGGAGGCCATGAGGCCCAGCAGCCTCAGGGTCATCCTGACAGAAACCCGGGATAGAGGCTGAAAGATCGGAATCATAGCCCGAATATCCCGGACTCGCGGTTTGGGAGGATAGACCCGAAACTGCGTTGTGTCCAGAACCGCTCCGATGAAAAGGAGCTTCTGAGAGGGAATGAGGTGCGACTTCGGCACATTGATGGAGAACCCCAGCAAATGCAGGAGGTCGGCCGTAGTCTGGAGGTGGGAGACGACTGCCTGGGGCGAGCCCGCCTTCAATAACCAGTCGTCGAGATAGGGGAAGACTGGAACCCCTGATCTGCGCAGATGAGCTGCGACCACCGCCATCACTTTCGTGAAAACCCGAGGGGCGCTGGTAAGGCCAAAGGGGAGCACGGTAAACTGAAAGTGCTCGTGACCTACCGTGAACCATAGGTAACGCCGGTGGGCCGGCAGAACGGGGATGTGAAAATAAGCGTCCTGCAAGTCCAACGCTACCAACCAGTCTCCGGGGTCAAGGGCAGACAAGACCTGAGCGAGCGTCAACATTTTGAACTTCTCCTTCCGGAGGAAGCGGTTGACGTCCCTGAGATCCAAGATAGGACGCAGGCCTTTGTCCTTCTTGGGCACCAGAAAGTAGTGGAAATAACAACCACGACCTACTTCTGGGACAGGAACACACTCGATGGCCCCCTTGGCCAAGAGGGCCGAAACTTCCTGTTGGGGAAGGGCTAGGTGATCCTCCAACATGCGATGGTACTGAGGTGGCATGGAGGGAGGGGTAGTCTCGAAGGGGAGGGAGTAACCCCTTCGGACTATCTGTAGAACCCACCTGTCCGACGTGATGGTGCGCCAGTGGGGGAGGTGATGGCGGATCCTGCCGCCCACTGGTGTTTGGTGGCCCTGGAAATTCGGACTAGGAGGGTTTGGAGGCGGATGCAGAGGGGGCTGTGGTGGACTGGCCCGCTCGCTGGCCCCCAGAACCACGCCGGTGGTTCCCATGTCCCCGGCTGCGCTGGGGCTGGACAACCTGCGCGGGCCTGTGGCTCTGGGCGGGACGTAGTGGGGCACCCCTTCCGTAGCCTTAAATGGGGCGAAAGGCAGACAGGAGCGCATATGATTCATAACCTATGATTGACTTATCCTGCTGGACTATCTATTGTTCCCTCCCCAACCAGACCTCTATTGCCACTTCGCATGATCCCTCTTTCAGTACTCTGCACTACTTTGAAACCAAGTGACCTTTTGTCCTGATGATGACCTGAAATTGATCAGGTTGAAACGCCGTCGACTACCCAGCACAGAACTTTGGCGCTTTTGTGGTCAATTTATTTTACCCATTTGACAAATACTGATCTTGTATATATTTTGTATTATTGACCACATTATTATTTATTCCTATTGCGCCGTTCACGCTGTGACCTTCACCCTAGTGTCACTGCGCCGTCCACTGTCACTTGCACGTTCAGTGCACACTTGTATGGTATGGTCACTGTTTATTTAATTATATGGTAGTGCTGATATAACTACTTATATATTAAAAACCTAGTTCCTTTCACCATTTCTGTTGTGGTCTCCCTTTGTTCCCTCCCTTGTGATATATTCATTGAATGGCAGCAGGGGCTCCGAAGAGCTCGCTGCCAGCTGAAGCACCTCTGTCAGGAGGTTAGTTCTGACTGCCACCGTAGGAAGCTCGAGGTGGAGAGCCTCGGCCGCCCTACGCAACACCACTGCGTATGACGCTCCCGCCTCCGTAGCCACGGTAGGAGGAGACAACATGCCTAGGTCTGGGGAGGTATCCAAACCACTGGCATCCCCCAGTTCCTCTCTCCAGTCCAGCTCACACTCTAACTGGGCAGTTAAAGGGTCATCAGACCCCTCCCTGTTTTCCTCATCCTCCTCTGGCTGCCAATCTGGCTGAAAATGGCCAGGGTGGAACACAGGCACAAAAGTACTCATCGGCGCCGGATCGTGCGTCGGCCGACGCCGGTCCGGCTCCGGTTCCACGTCGGGATGGAAGCCGGGGTTGACGCCGGCTGGAGGTCCAGCCGGCGTCGGCTGCGGACGTGGTGCCAGTGGAAGTGGCGCCTGTGGAGGTGTCACCAGGTCGACCGACGCAGATCCAGATCCAGGCCTGGATCCAAGGGGGCCCTGCGGTGTCGGGGCCGGAGCCGCCGGCGTCGAAGGCCTAGGGCCCCCAATCGAGTCCGCGGGGCCCGAAGGCGCGCCGGCGGAGTTGGGCTGCTCAAAGATGGCATGCATCGCTTCGTAAAATTGACAAAGCTGGGAAGGGGTCGCTCCCGGTCCCGGGAAGGAAGGGATGGCCGGAGTCAACCCTGAAGGCTCCGCACGCGGAGCCGCAGGAGTGGCACCACCTGCACCCTTCGTCGCGTCGGCCGACGGATGAGGGGAAGTCGAAGAGCGACGATGCTTCTTCGACTTCTTCTTACTGTGCTTCAACTTACCTGACCCAGAGTGCGAAGACTTGGACGACGAGTGGTGGTGATGGCTCCGCGACCTACCTCGCGACCGGGACCTTGAGCGACGCGGAGCCGACTGCCGGGCCTCGAGGAGCTTTCGGGACTGCTCCCGCAAAGACCTCGGGCCATGGTTCGGCAGTCGGAGCACGACTTGGGGTCGTGGTCGCGCTCCAGGCAGAAGAGGCACACGCGGTGCGGATCCGTTACCGACATCAGTCAGGTACAGGAACCGCAGGCCTTGAAACCGGGCATCCCTCGTGCACCAGGAGTCGATGAAGACTTGAAAAAGAAGTCGACAAAAGTCGCAAAAACTCAGTCAAAAAATGACTGGGGGTGCCGCTCTCTCCGGATCTGCGCTTGCTGGCACAAAAAAAGAAAGAACTGACGTCAGCGCACGAGGGCGGCGTCTAAGTAACCTCCGTGACATCATCCCGGCGACCACGATGCCCACGAAGGACGCAGTGTCGACCGACGCCACCTACCAACACGTAGGGGTACTGCTGACGAAAAACTTTCCGGATCCAGTCTGACGCCTGGGGGATGTTCTAAGGTAAGGAATCTACAACTAACTGTTTCTTTCAGATAGTGTTAATTCCTGATGGAGGTACTGGAGAGCCAGGCAAAGGCATAGGAGACGTAGTGGGAGTAATGGACAAATTCAAAGGGGTAGGAGAGACATGCAGTCCCGAACCCTTGACCAAAAAAAATCCATCATAGTTCTTGGGGAATAGGGGGAGCAGCACAGACCACTGACACCTGATTTGAGTGAAAAAGGGTGCTGTTTTTGAAACAGGTCCACATCACATATATAAACCCTGGGCCTTTCACCTTACAAAACAAATATGTTACCTATGTCATCTAAAAGTCCCCCCCCCCCACAAAACTTAAACCTGCAAGCCCCCACCTGTTCCTGGGCAGATCTTTCAGCAATTGAGACCTTTAACCTCCCATACATTTTAAACAATTTTATAGCAACTATTAACCTCTAACTAACCTAACTTCCTAATGAACCTTAAACTTCCTGCCTTGTCCAGGTGTGAGCTTGTCTACCCGTTTCCTTAAAGCCAACTTCTCGGCCAACTGCCGGCCAGAAAATGGCCCTGACTGACTTTTTCTGCCCCTCCGCCCCCACCCCGCCGGACACTAATGCACAATCAACATTTTTGACAGTGCATCCTGTACCTGCAACAAATTAAGCTCCATTTCAAAGTACGAAAAATGAACTCCGTCCCAGCGGAAAAATTCCAATGCATCGTACTTCGTCGACATGCTCAACTCTACCTCTACCTTTTTCCCTGCAAAAGGCCCTCTTTTCTCTGTTAAACTTCTGCCTTGCCTTTTCTATAGCCACCGGCTTGGTGGCCCCACGCCACAATCTCCTAGGTAGAACTCTGTCCACATAATGTGGCATCCCGACCACTGCCTTTATACATCTTGTAAATCATCCTTCATCGCTCTCATCAGAGCCACCCTCTTCTCTACCACTAGGTCATTCTCATCTAAATGCAGCAACAAAACATCAGGGTACTCCTCCTTCCCCCACAAACAACATATATAAAACAGGGTAACAGTTCTTTCCATAGTGTGCCCCCTCTGCCATGCCAGTGCACTTGAAACTCGTTGGGGTCAAGACCAAATTTTGCACCGTGTCTGCTCTGCCTTGCCGTCCTTTCGGCCCACTTAACAAACAAGTGCCCCTCTATCCATAACGATAATCCACCCACCTCTAGGCCAGGAACCAAACCTGGAAAACAACAATAGCAAATGAAAACGAGAAAATGTTTTTTGCAGTCCCTTTCCCCCTCCCGCACATAGCGCTGAAAACAGTCAGATGCCTATCTCCCAGGCCCATGATGTCCGTCCTGCTCCAACCCCTCCTACCCGCCTCTGTTGCTATATCTATGCGGAATGAATGTGTCCCAAAACCTTTTGCTTCAACTCCCATCTGAGTCAGCCCTTTTCGCAGGACAGCCAATAGCTGAGACACCGACACCGGCCATCAATATGCCGGAAAACCTGACCTACACCTCCTGAAGACCTTGCCCGCAGGGAGGCGGCCTATTTGCTGGGCAAAAACTGGCCACTGGGTACCTAAGCAGCAGGATGGATCTATCCTGACCCCTCTGATCCATTTTTGACATATGATGCCAAACGTGTAGACCTGCATCACACTGTCGGACTTTCTCACAAATGATCGACCGGCCACCATTCCCCCCCAAGAGCTCAGACACCCCAAACGCCCCAAAAAACATCCAGGTCATCAATGCTGTGAATAGAACCTGTTCATCCTCGTCTGTGCATATCCCAGGTAGGGTCATGATTACCTCTCAAAATAAACTCCAAGTTAGAGGCCTCCTCTTTGGCTCTTGTCTCCTGGCCACTTGGCCTCGCTAGCCCATCCCTCCAACATCCTGGTTCCCAGCTCCCCTACTGATGGGGTGTAGTCTCAAAAAGCTTTCCCATTAATGCAATGCCTGCTAATTTTCTTGTGATTGTGACTCTGGACTGCCCTTTCTCCTTCAACCTCAGAATGAACTGAACTACATCTTCTTTACGTACCCAAGTGTCTCGCCTCCTCTGCGCCCCAATATCTAAGAATTCCCCCCCAAGCCTGACTCTAGGCCCTAATCGTCGACAAGCCCAGCGACTCTACCACCTCTGTCACCTACTGACCATAGCTCCTGTGGCATCCTGGTCCTGACTCTGTCTGCCTCCATGCCCAGCCCCTGGAATCTCTCCCACTGTGAACGAGACAAAGCATCTGCAATGTCATTGTCCACACCTGGTACATGTTGTGCTCTAAACAGAATGTCAAATTTCAAACACTTCAACACAAAAACCTGTAGCAACTTCACCACTTGTGTGTCCCTTGCTGACTGCCGGTTAACCACCTGACCACTGCCAGGTTGTCAATGCAGAATAAAACCTTTTATGTGCGCTAACTGTTCTCCCTGCTGACAATCTGACGTGGTGATGTGGCAACGGCAGGCACGACAACAACATCCCCAGCCATCCCCTTCCTGCTCTCACCACTGTACAGGCAATATTCAAATGGCCCAACAGCACTTGCACCTCTTTAATTGTAAACTTGTGTTTTGCCAACATGGCATCCAACAGCAATTGCATCATCAATTTTTTCTCCAGTGGTAAGCTGGCCTCCATTGCCACTGAGTCAGTTTCAATGCCCAAGAATGACAGCACCGTGATGAGTCAGAATGCCTTCTCCAGTGCCAAAGGCACCCCCAGGACCGCCATGAGCTCATTGGAAGTTACCAGCATCCTCTGGCTGTCCGTGGAACCGGGGTTCCCCACAAAAAACAAGCCATCAAGATAGTTTGCCACGTGCGTGTACCTCGTGCACCAAAAAAACACCCATTGCAGGAAGGTACTAAAGCACTCAAATAGCGCACATGATATGGAACAACCCATCGGGAGCACTTCGTCAACATACTATTGTTCCTCGAACTGAATGCCTAACAGCTGAAAGTCATCTGGGTGAACCAGGAGTAAGCGGAAAGTCGACTTGATGTCGCTCTTGGACATTTGCGCCCCTCTATCTACTTCCTCTACTATGGACAGCGCCACGTCCACTGAAAAATATTTGACCGAAGCCTAATACTCTGGTCATGGCCAGTACCTTCTGGCCATGACAGGTGTTGAATCAGCCTGAACTGATCTTTTTCTTTTTCCTAAACTACTCCGATGGGAGACACAATTAAGTCTACCATGGGCCAATCGTCAAATGGACCGGCCATCCTCCCTTCCTGTATTTCCTTCAACAGTTTTTCTTTCAGCATGTGTTTGAAGGTGTTAACTGATTTTAGATTGCTCGCCCACCTATACACGCTCGGGCCTGGCTCCCTAGTCGGAAACCCCATGTGAACCCCTCCCTCAACAGCTTGGTATCCTCTTTCTGACAATATAATGGGAGGCAAACATTTAGATGATTTATCTTAATGGGCGTACAAGCTTTTGCCCCCTGGTCCTTCATCTCCCCGTCCTCCCGGAAGCTTGACTATTCTGCTGACTGCCTCTGGGCCCATGCTGCTGCTGCCACTGCCCCAAGGAATTACTGGATTTTCCTCCCGCCCTGTAGCAATTAACAAGGGTGGGTTTGCCGGCACATTTCGAACATTCATGCCAAAACTTGCAATACTCATTTGTTAAAATCCCAGTTTGCACCTGTCTCCCATGCAGGGCGCCCTTGAAAGGGCCGAAACACAATAGGTAATCTGCTGGCCATAAAGATTGTCTTACCAAACTTTAATAAGCCATGGTATGGTGTCAAAGATCTGAGTCTATCTCTTCTCACCCCCCCCCCCACAGCAAATCGGGATCCAGGGCCATACATGCCCTAAACTCATCATCGCATTGGCTCCAGGCGTAACCCCCCATAATTGATCTGCACCTTTATTATGGTGTCCATATATTTAAAAAGCTCCCCACACGTCTCTGAATATTTTTCGCAGTAGACATTGGCATAAATTGGAAAGCCCGCCATCCAGTTCTCTATTGTCGTGACTTCTTGTTCCTGAGCCTAGTCTTTTCGTTGTCTGTCCTAAAGGAGCTCTGCTCATCTGTGCCTACCCCCATGTCTGCCACATAAAAACCTTTGCACAAACATATCGTGCCCCCATCCTGAGACTCCATCGCATCCACACCAACTGACACCATTGCAGCAGTGATGTGCTCCCCTCCGTGACCCTTACCTGGCGCCAAGTTCAGTGCCCGCCGCTTCTCCACCAGTCCTCTCCTTTCTGGCACTCTACGGCCTCCTTGTTGCTGTTGCCCAGTGCTTAGACTCTGTAAGACAGTATCAACAGACTGATGAATGTCCATCCCCTTGCGTGCACCCATCCAGTGTTGCCACCATTTTGTTACCTCCTCCCGCCGTACGTCATCCTCCACCAATTCACCTTCATCCAAACTCTCCTCATCATAATCCAATACCGTATCCTCCAGTGTCGCGCCAATCTTATCAACTGTGGCAGCGTTTGCCACCTGCTACCGTGGCATGACCATTTGTGTGCTCCGGTCTGCATTGGGGGGCCATACCCTGCCCTCCCAAGTCCACCTCCGAAGCAGGAAGCTGTGTCCCGTGTTGTCTTCTTTCACCAGAGGTAGCCCTGTACCTTCCAGCCAGTTGCATCACTGAGGCTGTTCTGGACCTTCTTGGGGCAATGTTCTTGCTGTCTACTGCAGACGTCCAGCTGGCTGTATTGGGCCAAGCCTTCTCCTCCTCTTGGGGTATTGGAGCCGCACTGAGCTCCCCCGAGTTCACCATGCTGCTGTACTGATCGCCCAGCAAAAGAGGAGAGAAGAGGCTCGGTATGCTGGTAACTACATCACACATACCCATACTCACCCCCGCGTCTGACACCCAACCGCTCCCTTCCAATGCCATGCCCTCTTCTGCCTGTGCCTTCACCAGCGCACCCTGCACCCCCAACTCGCCAATGCGCCGGTCCACCCTGGCATAAACCTTCCTGGGCCTTTTACTCTCCTCCCCGAGCGATCCACTTCTACCTCAAACCATCTGATCCCCTCCTAAATACCCTTACTGTCCTTCATCATCCCTGTATCTCCACACAAGGCCTGCCACAAAAAATAGCTGCAGCAGGTGCACAAGATGCCCCCTGTGTGGTGACTTGTGATACCTCCCTACTGCTCCACCCTGTGTATTAGCCCCCAGTCGCCCTGAGGCTGAGTACATTGTGTCACCCAACACCGCCTGCGCCATGCGCTGTCTCGCTCCTACTGGGGTTCTTTCCAATAAGCCCCCTCTCTCCAATGATATTGGGGCCCATATGCACCCTTCCCCCTCCTCCTCCCCCCCACCCCCCCAACTCCTCCTCACCACCATCTTGCTCTGCCCTGCGCTCCCTCTTTTGCCACCCTCACGGGGCCATGCCCTGCCCACTGTCTCTTTAACTGCTGCCTGAAATTGGCCCCTTTCCTCTCCGCTCTTACCCTCCCAGCTTGTGTCTGCTGCTGATAGCAGACCCTCCCTTACAGCGTTCTCCCCTTCTTCCATTCCATGAGACACAGACACCATGCAGGAAGCAAAAGTTCTCCCCCCAGTCCTCCACCCCTTCCCAAATACAGCGCATGAGTTTATGGCAGCCCCACCCACCGCTTTCGCACTGCCGGCCTCATTTGAACCCCCCGCCCTTGCACAGACAAAAGAAGCCTCACTGTCTCCCTCACCTTCTCCCTGTGCTCCCAATAATGCCCTGCCCACTGCTCGTGAGCTCACTCTGTCCTGCGGCCGGGCCGCATGCAGTATCAAGCAGTCAGCCTCCCCGCCGGCGTTATATCTCTGGGCCTCCTGAGCGCACACTCGGGCTGCATGCGGGAAGCGGGCTGCCCTAGCTCAGCCTCCGTGGCCCGCTGCTCGCGCACTCTGGGCTGCTCTTTGTATTGGAGAGTGGCCCTTTCCCTTACCTCGTGGTCCAGTGTGGCAGTGAGCAGTCAATCGCCACCACCGCAACCCCTGCCGATGTCCTACGCATCGGGTGACCTCCCGTGGCTACGTTCTGAGCCAGGCGGTCGAGACGTTCTGCCTCCTCTAGAAGCCGTAGCACTTGAGCAAACTTTTCCGCTGAGGACATCGGGCGAGATGTAAAATAACCAGCCCTGTTGAGGGTAAAAGGGCGCTTTATTTGGACAGGTATGCAGATTCAAATTTACAACATATAGACAAAGGCTCACTAATACAATGTCAGTATCCTAACACCCCCCCACCCTTAAGCCATTCCCCACAATAAAACTTCCCAAAACATTCTTCTAAGAAACCATCCTCCCCATCCCCTTTCTTTCATCCACTGCCTACCTCCTGCCTCGGCCATCGCTCCCCTGTGTTCCCTCTGCCCGAACCTACTCTGCAATGCCCCCAACCCTTCCTGCCTGTCTCGAGCTCCTCAATTTCTGCCACCAGGAAAAACCCTACCCAGGCGTTATTCCTGTCCCCCCCCCCCCCATCATGCTATTTTCTCGAATAATTGCTGAGAATGAAAAAAAAAAAACGTTGTTAAGAACATCTCCCCAAAACAGCTAGCTCCAACATTAGCTCGAGCTAGAAAGCACAAAATAGGTCTGTCGCAACAACAGCCCACTATTAACACCACGTTTTTATAGCTAAGGTAACTGCTAACTTTTCTTTCATATTCAATAAATATAGTTCATTACCTATACAGGATAGGTGAACGCCATCCTGTCTAAAAAATTGAAAATCCTCCTAAGTTATATCATTATGTGCTAACCAGCTTATACTGTTAATACTGCAAAAACGATGCATCTCCCTATTAACTTTTCTCCTCGCCCTATCAACTGCTGTCAACTTTTCTGCGCCCTGCCATAGTCTCCTGGGAACAAGTGCTGTTAATATCAATTTAGTCTTACTCCAAGATCTGGTAATTATTTCTAAATTTGTTTTCATTTCTTTAATTAAACCTAAGCCTGATAATTGAACTAAATCATTTTCACCCAAATGCAAAAGTAACACTTCTGGACATTTTCTGACAGCTAGTAAATCACTTAACCATGGCAGTAGCTGTCCCCAAAACGAAAACTATCTTCCCCTATATGACACAACGCCTTCCTCATTACTCCCAGTACTTGCGAAGCCTTAAGCCGAGAACCATTCTGATGTCTGAATACAAAATCAAAATGTGCACCACCAGCAGTCTTGAAATCTTGCCAAGCATTTATTGGACATAGTGTGCCGCCAATTCTTTGAAGAATCACTTTCGTTCCTTTCCCTAACTGATCCGGTTTTTGATTGTTCCAGAAATATTTGGATTGCTTCCTTAGATATAGATACATTTTTAACTTTTAGACCATCTTCTTGACTTTTTCCCAACAATTCTGAAACTCTGAAAGCCCCAAAAAATAACCAGCACATGCATAATTTAAACAAAATTTGTTCAAACAGGGAAAAACAAATAACTGGAAGGCTCTTTAGTATGGCAAATAACATCCTAAAGGACACTGGGTCTCTAATGCATTGACCTCTTTTCTTCTCTTTTGCCCTGCCTTGCAACAGACGCCTTCCCATCTCACCTGCCGATGGTGCGTAGCCCCAGAAATTTTTTCCATAAAAATTCAAACCTGCCAGTTTACCAACAATTGTCGTAGCTGATAAGTTCCTTTCTATGTTAACCATAATGAAATGTAGAGCATCGTCCCTGCGCCTCTCTAAACCTTTTAAACTGTGTGTCCTACGAGATGCACCTGATTCTAAAAATTCAACCCATGCTCTTCTATAGGCTGCCTTGGTACTTGGTGCTAGCGATTTTTCAACTAGCTGAAGCATTCTCATTCTGCTAGCTCCCATACCTCTTGTGGGACCTTTGTTTTTCACAGATCTGCTCCGGACGCCAAACCACGGAATTTCTGCCACTGCGAACAAGATAATGTGCCTGCAATATTGTTATCTGCACCGGGTACATGTTTCGCTTTAAAAATGATATTATACATCAGACAACCTAACATAAATTTCTGTAAATGTTTTAGCAAATGCTTCTCTTTAGCTTTCTGACCATTGACCAGATCCACTACAGTCTTGTTGTCGACATTGAAAATGACTGTTTTGTTCGCCAGGTTAGTACCCCACACAGCTAGAGCTACCAACAGCGGAAAGAATTCGAAAAAGGCTATACTTCTCTGTTCCTCATCCATTTCTTTGGCCACTCTTCTGCGCACAATATACCATCCCAAAATAGCCCAAAACCATTAGCTCCTGCCGTGTCTGAAAAAAATGTGTATCATCCATACGAAATCCCCCTCAAGAGACCACATTGTAACTCCATTGAATGCTCTCAAAAACATTAACCAAACTTCGAAATCTGCTCTCATTGCTGCCGAAATCCTTATCCTATGATGTGGTAGAGTGGCTCCAGACATGGCGAAGCCTAGTCTTCTACAAAAAGTTCTTACAGCTTTTACCACGCGGCAAGCAAAATTCAAATGCCCTAACAAGCATTGAATTTGTTTCAAACAGAGTTTAGGTGCCAATTTGGCCTGTTCCAGAAGTTTAACAATTTCCTGAACTTTCCCTTCTGGTAGTCTTGGTTCCATTTTGACAGTATCTAGTTCAATTCCAAGAAAAACTATACATGTTTTGGGGCCTGCAGTCTTTTCGGGCGCCAGGGGTACACCTAAATCTTGTGCATAGACTCAAATTGAATAAGAGCTCTCTTACATTCTTATGTACCAGCTGCACCTATAAACAACAAGCATTGGCATAGCCAATAGGTCTCGCTTTTGGGACCTTATAAGTATTTAGTTATGCAGCACAATATCCTTGGTGCAACAACATCAACTGTTGCATGGCCAAACACTTATAAGGTCTCAAAGGCGAGACCTATTGGCTATGCCAATGCTTGTTTTCTATTTGATGGAAAGGTTTAGGTCTTCAAACAACACCAGTGAGTGGTTTGCTGCACAAAGGGCCCAGGGCTGCGATGAGGCTAAGACAAGGAGGCTGTGCCCGAGAACTGCCTATTGCTTGTAACATGGAAAGGGTTCAGAATATCTGCATTCATCTGTATTTTATTAATCCCACCAAACATCAGCATGAAGAATCCCAATAAACATCTGCATCAACTCACATACCTCAACCACTCCCCCACCCCACTAATGTTAACACCCAACTGCTATTTATTTCATCTACCCCAAGGACTACCCTGAGTCCACCTTCGAAGCACTTTATAAAAAACCATATTTTGGAGGGGTATTCTTACATGCCAAGCGGGCAACATACATACTGTGAGGTAAAAACAAAATGCACTCGGATACATAAAAACATGTGGCGCCATCAGCGTCAGCAGCAAATAACATTATTTAAATAAAAGCAGCACGCATTTTAAAGTAAATACAAATCATGTGGCATTTATGGGAGATTTCGCCATGCCATCCCTGTGTTCTCAGGCGGCTCTGCGTCACCTCACGATCAAAAGATCGATGACGCAATAGTACTTCCGAAACTTCAGGAATTGTGGCACAAAAGGGGGAAAAGGAACACCCACATCCTTCCATGATACTTGCACTTGCATATATACATACACACATATACACATACATATACACTTAGAAATATAATTTGTAAAAGAATAAGTGCCAGGGCTCTCGGCAGGTGTCCACTGCAGTTTGCAGCACATATTGCCCCTGCCATGCTGCCAAGGATAGTAACAACACAACTACTAACGATCGCGCTCTTACAAGTGTGACAATCAGACTATTACACGCCCCTAAAGCTATAAGAATGACTGGGGCAGCAGATAACAGTCATTTTTAAAGTATATTTAATTAGTAATTAACTGCTGCTGTGGTCACGAAGTTGCCCTACTGCAGACAGCGCAGGCCGGGTGCTTTCAATGTACAGCACCGTGAGGACGACGTTAACCAATTCGGTGAGGCACAAGCAAAAGCAGCAGAACGGCGCTGTTTTGAATCAGCAACCTGATGGGATTTCATTTGGGGAAGATTTAAGATTGCTGCAACCACTATGGTTTTCAATTTTGCCAGATACTACAACAACCAAGATGCAATGTTTGCACACGCCCCTTAGGGCGGGACTATGAACTTAAATATGAGCCAAAATGCAACGCAGCTGTTCTGTCTCCCGTGGCCTGCCAGTGAACAAGGGAAGAGGTTTCCAGAAACGCGTATGGCATGAGGCATGAAACTTTGCTGAGACAAGCACGCTTTGTTCTGCTGCTGCCTACTGAATAAAGAAGGTGAATCAAGTATGTCGTGTGTGGCACTTCTCTGTGTGAGCAGTTTTTCAGTGGATGTATAGTGGCCCGCTCCGGTCACGAAGTTGCCCTACTGCAGACAGCGCAGGCCGGGTGCTTTCAATGTACAGCACCGTGAGGACGACGTAAACCAATTCGGTGAGGCACAAGCAAAAGCAGCAGAACGGCGCTGTTTTGAATCAGCAACCTGATGGGATTTCATTTGGGGAAGATTTAAGATTGCTGCAACCACTATGGTTTTCAATTTTGCCAGATACTACAACAACCAAGATGCAATGTTTGCACACGCCCCTTAGGGCGGGACTATGAACTTAAATATGAGCCAAAATGCAACGCAGCTGTTCTGTCTCCCGTGGCCTGCCAGTGAACAAGGGAAGAGGTTTCCAGAAACGCGTATGGCATGAGGCATGAAACTTTGCTGAGACAAGCACGCTTTGTTCTGCTGCTGCCTACTGAATAAAGAAGGTGAATCAAGTACGTCGTGTGTGGCACTTCTCTGTGTGAGCAGTTTTTCAGTGGATGTATAGTGGCCCGCTCCGGTCACGAAGTTGCCCTACTGCAGACAGCGCAGGCCGGGTGCTTTCAATGTACAGCACCGTGAGGACGACGTAAACCAATTCGGTGAGGCACAAGCAAAAGCAGCAGAACGGCGCTGTTTTGAATCAGCAACCTGATGGGATTTCATTTGGGGAAGATTTAAGATTGCTGCAACCACTATGGTTTTCAATTTTGCCAGATACTACAACAACCAAGATGCAATGTTTGCACACGCCCCTCAGGGCGGGACTATGAACTTAAATATGAGCCAAAATGCAACGCAGCTGTTCTGTCTCCTGTGGCCTGCCAGTGAACAAGGGAAGAGGTTTCCAGAAACGCGTATGGCATGAGGCATGAAACTTTGCTGAGACAAGCACGCTTTGTTCTGCTGCTGCCTACTGAATAAAGAAGGTGAATCAAGTACGTCGTGTGTGGCACTTCTCTGTGTGAGCAGTTTTTCAGTGGATGTATAGTGGCCCGCTCCGGTCACGAAGTTGCCCTACTGCAGACAGCGCAGGCCGGGTGCTTTCAATGTACAGCACCGTGAGGACGACGTAAACCAATTCGGTGAGGCACAAGCAAAAGCAGCAGAACGGCGCTGTTTTGAATCAGCAACCTGATGGGATTTCATTTGGGGAAGATTTAAGATTGCTGCAACCACTATGGTTTTCAATTTTGCCAAATACTACAACAACCAAGATGCAATGTTTGCACACGCCCCTTAGGGCGGGACTATGAACTTAAATATGAGCCAAAATGCAACGCAGCTGTTCTGTCTCCCGTGGCCTGCCAGTGAACAAGGGAAGAGGTTTCCAGAAACGCGTATGGCATGAGGCATGAAACTTTGCTGAGACAAGCACGCTTTGTTCTGCTGCTGCCTACTGAATAAAGAAGGTGAATCAAGTACGTCGTGTGTGGCACTTCTCTGTGTGAGCAGTTTTTCAGTGGATGTATAGTGGCCCGCTCCGGTCACGAAGTTGCCCTACTGCAGACAGCGCAGGCCGGGTGCTTTCAATGTACAGCACCGTGAGGACGACGTAAACCAATTCGGTGAGGCACAAGCAAAAGCAGCAGAACGGCGCTGTTTTGAATCAGCAACCTGATGGGATTTCATTTGGGGAAGATTTAAGATTGCTGCAACCACTATGGTTTTCAATTTTGCCAGATACTACAACAACCAAGATGCAATGTTTGCACACGCCCCTAAGGGCGGGACTATGAACTTAAATATGAGCCAAAATGCAACGCAGCTGTTCTGTCTCCCGTGGCCTGCCAGTGAACAAGGGAAGAGGTTTCCAGAAACGCGTATGGCATGAGGCATGAAACTTTGCTGAGACAAGCACGCTTTGTTCTGCTGCTGCCTACTGAATAAAGAAGGTGAATCAAGTACGTCGTGTGTGGCACTTCTCTGTGTGAGCAGTTTTTCAGTGGATGTATAGTGGCCCGCTCCGGTCACGAAGTTGCCCTACTGCAGACAGCGCAGGCCGGGTGCTTTCAATGTACAGCACCGTGAGGACGACGTAAACCAATTCGGTGAGGCACAAGCAAAAGCAGCAGAACGGCGCTGTTTTGAATCAGCAACCTGATGGGATTTCATTTGGGGAAGATTTAAGATTGCTGCAACCAATATGGTTTTCAATTTTGCCAGATACTACAACAACCAAGATGCAATGTTTGCACACGCCCCTTAGGGCGGGACTATGAACTTAAATATGAGCCAAAATGCAACGCAGCTGTTCTGTCTCCCGTGGCCTGCCAGTGAACAAGGGAAGAGGTTTCCAGAAACGCGTATGGCATGAGGCATGAAACTTTGCTGAGACAAGCACGCTTTGTTCTGCTGCTGCCTACTGAATAAAGAAGGTGAATCAAGTACGTCGTGTGTGGCACTTCTCTGTGTGAGCAGTTTTTCAGTGGATGTATAGTGGCCCGCTCCGGTCACGAAGTTGCCCTACTGCAGACAGCGCAGGCCGGGTGCTTTCAATGTACAGCACCGTGAGGACGACGTAAACCAATTCGGTGAGGCACAAGCAAAAGCAGCAGAACGGCGCTGTTTTGAATCAGCAACCTGATGGGATTTCATTTGGGGAAGATTTAAGATTGCTGCAACCACTATGGTTTTCAATTTTGCCAGATACTACAACAACCAAGATGCAATGTTTGCACACGCCCCTTAGGGCGGGACTATGAACTTAAATATGAGCCAAAATGCAACGCAGCTGTTCTGTCTCCCGTGGCCTGCCAGTGAACAAGGGAAGAGGTTTCCAGAAACGCGTATGGCATGAGGCATGAAACTTTGCTGAGACAAGCACGCTTTGTTCTGCTGCTGCCTACTGAATAAAGAAGGTGAATCAAGTACGTCGTGTGTGGCACTTCTCTGTGTGAGCAGTTTTTCAGTGGATGTATAGTGGCCCGCTCCGGTCACGAAGTTGCCCTACTGCAGACAGCGCAGGCCGGGTGCTTTCAATGTACAGCACCGTGAGGACGACGTAAACCAATTCGGTGAGGCACAAGCAAAAGCAGCAGAACGGCGCTGTTTTGAATCAGCAACCTGATGGGATTTCATTTGGGGAAGATTTAAGATTGCTGCAACCACTATGGTTTTCAATTTTGCCAGATACTACAACAACCAAGATGCAATGTTTGCACACGCCCCTTAGGGCGGGACTATGAACTTAAATATGAGCCAAAATGCAACGCAGCTGTTCTGTCTCCCGTGGCCTGCCAGTGAACAAGGGAAGAGGTTTCCAGAAACGCGTATGGCATGAGGCATGAAACTTTGCTGAGACAAGCATGCTTTGTTCTGCTGCTGCCTACTGAATAAAGAAGGTGAATCAAGTACGTCGTGTGTGGCACTTCTCTGTGTGAGCAGTTTTTCAGTGGATGTATAGTGGCCCGCTCCGGTCACGAAGTTGCCCTACTGCAGACAGCGCAGGCCGGGTGCTTTCAATGTACAGCACCGTGAGGACGACGTAAACCAATTCGGTGAGGCACAAGCAAAAGCAGCAGAACGGCGCTGTTTTGAATCAGCAACCTGATGGGATTTCATTTGGGGAAGATTTAAGATTGCTGCAACCACTATGGTTTTCAATTTTGCCAGATACTACAACAACCAAGATGCAATGTTTGCACACGCCCCTTAGGGCGGGACTATGAACTTAAATATGAGCCAAAATGCAACGCAGCTGTTCTGTCTCCCGTGGCCTGCCAGTGAACAAGGGAAGAGGTTTCCAGAAACGCGTATGGCATGAGGCATGAAACTTTGCTGAGACAAGCACGCTTTGTTCTGCTGCTGCCTACTGAATAAAGAAGGTGAATCAAGTACGTCGTGTGTGGCACTTCTCTGTGTGAGCAGTTTTTCAGTGGATGTATAGTGGCCCGCTCCGGTCACGAAGTTGCCCTACTGCAGACAGCGCAGGCCGGGTGCTTTCAATGTACAGCACCGTGAGGACGACGTAAACCAATTCGGTGAGGCACAAGCAAAAGCAGCAGAACGGCGCTGTTTTGAATCAGCAACCTGATGGGATTTCATTTGGGGAAGATTTAAGATTGCTGCAACCACTATGGTTTTCAATTTTGCCAGATACTACAACAACCAAGATGCAATGTTTGCACACGCCCCTAAGGGCGGGACTATGAACTTAAATATGAGCCAAAATGCAACGCAGCTGTTCTGTCTCCCGTGGCCTGCCAGTGAACAAGGGAAGAGGTTTCCAGAAACGCGTATGGCATGAGGCATGAAACTTTGCTGAGACAAGCACGCTTTGTTCTGCTGCTGCCTACTGAATAAAGAAGGTGAATCAAGTACGTCGTGTGTGGCACTTCTCTGTGTGAGCAGTTTTTCAGTGGATGTATAGTGGCCCGCTCCGGTCACGAAGTTGCCCTACTGCAGACAGCGCAGGCCGGGTGCTTTCAATGTACAGCACCGTGAGGACGACGTAAACCAATTCGGTGAGGCACAAGCAAAAGCAGCAGAACGGCGCTGTTTTGAATCAGCAACCTGATGGGATTTCATTTGGGGAAGATTTAAGATTGCTGCAACCACTATGGTTTTCAATTTTGCCAGATACTACAACAACCAAGATGCAATGTTTGCACACGCCCCTTAGGGCGGGACTATGAACTTAAATATGAGCCAAAATGCAACGCAGCTGTTCTGTCTCCCGTGGCCTGCCAGTGAACAAGGGAAGAGGTTTCCAGAAACGCGTATGGCATGAGGCATGAAACTTTGCTGAGACAAGCACGCTTTGTTCTGCTGCTGCCTACTGAATAAAGAAGGTGAATCAAGTACGTCGTGTGTGGCACTTCTCTGTGTGAGCAGTTTTTCAGTGGATGTATAGTGGCCCGCTCCGGTCACGAAGTTGCCCTACTGCAGACAGCGCAGGCCGGGTGCTTTCAATGTACAGCACCGTGAGGACGACGTAAACCAATTCGGTGAGGCACAAGCAAAAGCAGCAGAACGGCGCTGTTTTGAATCAGCAACCTGATGGGATTTCATTTGGGGAAGATTTAAGATTGCTGCAACCACTATGGTTTTCAATTTTGCCAGATACTATAACAACCAAGATGCAATGTTTGCACACGCCCCTTAGGGCGGGACTATGAACTTAAATATGAGCCAAAATGCAACGCAGCTGTTCTGTCTCCCGTGGCCTGCCAGTGAACAAGGGAAGAGGTTTCCAGAAACGCGTATGGCATGAGGCATGAAACTTTGCTGAGACAAGCACGCTTTGTTCTGCTGCTGCCTACTGAATAAAGAAGGTGAATCAAGTATGTCGTGTGTGGCACTTCTCTGTGTGAGCAGTTTTTCAGTGGATGTATAGTGGCCCGCTCCGGTCACGAAGTTGCCCTACTGCAGACAGCGCAGGCCGGGTGCTTTCAATGTACAGCACCGTGAGGACGACGTAAACCAATTCGGTGAGGCACAAGCAAAAGCAGCAGAACGGCGCTGTTTTGAATCAGCAACCTGATGGGATTTCATTTGGGGAAGATTTAAGATTGCTGCAACCACTATGGTTTTCAATTTTGCCAGATACTACAACAACCAAGATGCAATGTTTGCACACGCCCCTTAGGGCGGGACTATGAACTTAAATATGAGCCAAAATGCAACGCAGCTGTTCTGTCTCCCGTGGCCTGCCAGTGAACAAGGGAAGAGGTTTCCAGAAACGCGTATGGCATGAGGCATGAAACTTTGCTGAGACAAGCATGCTTTGTTCTGCTGCTGCCTACTGAATAAAGAAGGTGAATCAAGTACGTCGTGTGTGGCACTTCTCTGTGTGAGCAGTTTTTCAGTGGATGTATAGTGGCCCGCTCCGGTCACGAAGTTGCCCTACTGCAGACAGCGCAGGCCGGGTGCTTTCAATGTACAGCACCGTGAGGACGACGTAAACCAATTCGGTGAGGCACAAGCAAAAGCAGCAGAACGGCGCTGTTTTGAATCAGCAACCTGATGGGATTTCATTTGGGGAAGATTTAAGATTGCTGCAACCACTATGGTTTTCAATTTTGCCAGATACTACAACAACCAAGATGCAATGTTTGCACACGCCCCTTAGGGCGGGACTATGAACTTAAATATGAGCCAAAATGCAACGCAGCTGTTCTGTCTCCCGTGGCCTGCCAGTGAACAAGGGAAGAGGTTTCCAGAAACGCGTATGGCATGAGGCATGAAACTTTGCTGAGACAAGCACGCTTTGTTCTGCTGCTGCCTACTGAATAAAGAAGGTGAATCAAGTACGTTGTGTGTGGCACTTCTCTGTGTGAGCAGTTTTTCAGTGGATATATATATATATATATATATATATACACACACGCTTACTAGTGTTGCTCATAAGCTTCTGTCCTTCATACACCTGTGTCAATTTCTAGGTGTTGACCCCAGCTCCAAAAATATCATTTGCTACTGAAAGCAGAGAGGGGCAGTTTTTTCTCAGCCCAATGTCCTGCATCTCTGCTCTGAAAAAAGAGTCTTCCACAAACAGGTGTGAAGCATCTTCACTACTTTCCAGCAAATAATAGATTATTTTTTGTGAGTAATGCTTATATTTATAAATAATGACCGAGTCTATTGCCTCCGCACTGGGAGGGGTGGATGGGGTCTGGTGGGGCCAGTGCCCCAGCTGTAATTGCCCTGCCCCCCAACCCCCTTGTGCCGGACCACCAAGTGAGAGCTTTGGCACGCAAAAACGTACACTGTCCTCTCAGCCTGGTTAAAGCGATGTTCTTCTTGTTTGCATTATACATTTTATTTTCTCTTGAATTCCCTTAAAAAGTATTTGATTTTTCCAGGATGCCTTTCTCTAGGATTTTCATGTAACATGTTTTTCGAGTATAGTGCGCTGTGAAAGGAGTTGTTTCTAGATGTTTGTGTGAGTTCTCAGTGTGAACTTCTCACAATGCACGTCGGTGGGTCATAAAGGGGTTCAAAATAAATGCTCATCCAATCATTGGCACCTCTACAGAGTGCATAGCGCAATAGTCATTTGTGCCAATTGTAAATGTGATGGTATACAAAAGGGTGTGAATAATTTATGCATCTGTCGAAATATTGACACAGCGAAAGTTAAAGAAGAGACGGTACTTACAGGTGAGTTGGTAAGTTGTGCGTGGGGAAGGAGCTGCAAGGACATGTGTGCAGGAGAAAGTGTGTGCCAAAGAGGAGAGAGATCAGATGTGAGTTATGCAAATGTAGGGATTGAGAAAGATATCTGAAGAAAAAAGAGCCAAGTGTCTGATCGAGAGACTGCAGAAGAAAATGTGTGGTGACCGAGACAATCGGAAGACCACTGAGAAGGGGTTGGAGCCCAAGTCTGGCATGTGGCATATGCCATGACATATGCCACAGCGTGCCACATTTTGTGGATATGTTGTTTGAGCTATAATTGTGTTATAAACCCCGCAGAAGTGCTGGTGGCTTTTTTTAAAGATATATCTTCCATCTGGGTTGAATTAACAAATACATAATAAAAAATTCCAAATACATAAGTGATGGGCCTTGAACCCTTGTCAAAAAACATTCATAGCCCCTGTTAGATATCACTACACCATCTGCTTTGTTGTACTGATCTAGGAGCCCAAAGCCTTTTTGTCATAGAAAAAGTGTGCTGGTCCTTCTTCTATTTCTATGTTTTGCTTTTACATGCCACAAATCCACTCTTGATTTTCATATTTTAAACACAAATAGCCCTTCCTTTCTTTCACTCTGGCACTTGCCCCATGCATTTCTTTTTCTTACCCAATCATCCCCAAATTCTCATTCCACAAAATAAGGGATTTCTTTCATAACAAACCTTGCCCCCCTTCCACATGCCACAGCATGTCACCAATGTCTGACATGCATTGGCTTGACTAAAGAGGCCCCAAATCTCCCATACACTGCTAGGGGGTGATTTACAAAGGGACAGCTTTCATTTGTTTAAATTAGAAAGAAAATGGAAAAGAATATAAAAATCGATTTTCACCAGCTGGGGTTTGAACCCTGGTCAAAAAGAGATGATAGCCCATGTTAGCTACCACTGTACCATCTGTTCTGTGGAATTTTTTGCTGCACGTAGCCTTTTTGTCATGGAAAGAGTGTGCTGGTCCTTCTTCTATTTCCATGTTGTTTTGCTTATACATGCCACACATCCACTCTTGATTTTCATATTTTAAACACAAATAGCCCTGCCTTTCTTTCACTCTGGCACTTGCCCCATGCATTTCTTTTTCTTACACAATCATCCCCAAATTCTCATTCCACAAAATAAGGGATTTCTTTCATAGCAAACCTTGCCCCCCTTTCACATGCCACAGCATGTCACCAATGTCTGACATGCATTGGCTTGACTAAAGTGGCCCCAAATCTGCCATGAAATGCTAGGGGGTGATTTACAAAGGGACAGCTTTCATTTGTGTAAATTAGAAAAAAAATGTAAAAGAATATAAAAATGGATTTTCCCCAGCTGGAGTTTGAACCCTGGTCAAAAAGCAATGATAGCCCATGTTAGCTACCACTGTCAGGACTGCCAAGTATCACGCATCAGGCGTGACTCTACCGCATTTCAGTGTGGTGTTCCGCATCACCGCACTGAAATGCATTGTCACGCATTTTAATGCCACACTGACCAGCGCTGAAGTGTTTGCCACGCCAGGCTGCTAGCGCGCGCGCCTGTGACCTGCGCCGGCTATGCACCGTTGCTCCCCGCAGACTTGCCGGCCCGGGCGCTGCCACCAGAACAGCTCAGCAACAGTTAATCTTGTGCACTGTCTGCTGGCTGCTACAAATGTATATTTAATAGTGTGCTGCATTAAAATTGCCGCCTGCGGCGCAGCTACTGAGTCACTACAGCCTGCCAGGCCTGACGTCACCCGGCCCTGCGCAGCTCCACAGTCCTACTTCGCTGCTCGCACCTCTGGGCAGACCGTGGGGATCTGAGGTGGTCGGACCAATTCCACTCTCTTGTAGTCCTCTCAGTGCTGGGCTGTTCATGTTGCAGGGCAAGTCAGGCTGAGAGGCGAGCTTTACTTACCGCTGCCCGTGCCCGCGGTAAGAATGGAATCCAGTCTGAATGGGATTCCCGCCCGCGCAACCCGACCTGGCCCAGAGCAGTATTCTCAGTCGGAGTTACTGAGTGAGGCAGGCCAGTCGCCATCAATAGAGTGGGTGAGCTGCTTGCCGGACATATTTTAGCTCACTTGTTTGGTATTCCGCACTTTATCGGAATGTTTAATCTGTTTGGGAGCGGCAGATATTTGTTGCACCTTTGTTGTTTGGAGTAATCCGACAGCTTCGGGTGCTTTGTGTACTATTTGATATCAATTTGTGCACATACCAACTTATTGTTTTAGTATTATATACTGTTTGAGCTTTCTCATATTCCTTTGTGGGGAATTGCTTGTAGTTTTGTCATTCACTGCTGGCTTATACCGTATGAGCTAGTGTTATTGTTGGATAACAATATGTAAAGAAATGCTCACAATCTTTTCTATTTGTAACTACAAAATATCACAATGCCTTCTCTGAGATCGCTTACAGACGTTCACTTACATGTTTGATCTGCTTCATGCTGAAAACGGGTCCCCATCCTTAATTAAATCTGGGTATTGGAAGTGCTGTTTGAATTTTATTTGTTCTTTTATTCCTCTAGATTTTAATCGCATATCAGGGGGCTTCTTGCTCACTTTCCTCATACCTGTGTGATTCACTCAGCGCTTATTGGCTGATAGGCCAGTAGGGTCGACTTCTCCCAGAGAATCGTGTTTTAAGACTCTGCAAAGGGCCAGAAAAATAACCTGGGATTAAAACCAGTTGGCAGTGGGTCTGAATTCTATGTGTGTCCAGGAGTTTTTATGCATCAAGAAAAAGGTCAAGGTAACTCTGGTGAATAATGGAGTGTTGGAGTGAGATCAGAGTTTTGTCTACTGACAGTTTTCATAAAAGAACATGAACCACGCATATGCGCAAAACTGTTTTTTATAAGGATAAGGATAAGCTGTGAGCTACTGCTTTTACTAGGTTAGTGCTGTTCCATTTCTGGTGCTTTGCTGTAGTTTTAAGATCCTAAAGTTTCTCGTTGCTCAAATGGGTGCAATTTCTGATATTTATATGTTTGCCTCGTCTTCATTGCTTGATTTTGCTCGCGAGAAAGTGTCACTCATAGTCGTTGAAATGTCACTCATAATTACACTGAAATTATGCAAATGTCACACATAGCAATCCGAAACCTTGGCAGCTATGCACTGTACCATCTGTCCTGCTGACTATATATGCTGCCGATAGCCTTTTTGTCATGGAAAGTGTGTGCTGGTCCTTCTTCTATTTCTATGTTGTTTTGCTTTTACATGCCACAAATCCACTCTTGATTTTCATATTTTAAACACAAATAGCCCTTCCTTTCTTTCACTCTGGCACTTGCCCCATGCATTTCTTTTTCTTACCCAATCATCCCCAAATTCTCATTCCACAAAATAAGGGATTTCTTTCATAACAAACCTTGCCCCCCTTCCACATGCCACAGCATGTCACCAATGTCTGACATGCATTGGCTTGACTAAAGAGGCCCCAAATCTCCCATACACTGCTAGGGGGTGATTTACAAAGGGACAGCTTTCATTTGTTTAAATTAGAAAGAAAATGGAAAATCAATTTTCTCCAGCTGGGGTTTGAACCCTGGTGTGAAAGCATTCATTAACCTTGTTAGGTACCACTGTACCATCTGTACCACTGGAATTTTATGCTGCTTGAGGCGTTTTTGTCATAGAAAGAGTGTCTGGTCCGTCTTCTATTTCCATGTTGATTTGCTTTTACATGCCACAAATCTACACTTGACTTTTTCCCTTCCACGTCCCACAGCATGTCACCAATGTCTGACATGCATTGGCTTGACTAAAAAGGCCACAAATCTCCCAGACACTGCTAGGGGGTGATTTACAAAAGGGCATCTTTCATTTGGTTAAAATCGAAAAAAAATTGAAAATAATATAGAAATCGAATTTCTCCAGCTGGTGTTTGAACCCTTGTTAAATAAGCACTCAAAGCACATGTGAACTACCACTGGACCATATTTTTGTTGATGTTGAATTTTGTCCAAAGCCTATGTGTCACGAAAAAAGGGTGGTGTCATTCTTCTATTTTCATGTCATTTTGCTTTTACATGCCACAAATCCACACTTGATTTTCAATAATTTATAAACTAATATCCCTTCTTTTCTTTCACTTTGGGACTTGCCCCATGCATTTCTTTTTCTTACACAATCATCTACAAAGTCTCATTCCACAAATTATGGGATTTCTTTCATCACAAACCTTGCACCCCTTCCACATACCACAGCATGTCACAGATGTCTGGCATGCACTCCTTGACTAAAGAGGCCACAAATCTCCCACTGCTAGGAGGTGATTTACAAAGTGACAGCTTTTTATTTTTTATAACTTTATTTATCATTTTCGTATTGCTTACAACATTGCATGGTCATTCACTGTGATCATAGAAATCTAGTAAGAATAAAGACAAGTATCATTTGCAAAACAAGTGTACTCAAGCTTGCAATGCACCAATGTCTCAGGGTAGCATATATATAATAAATTGTGATATCAACATCTGACCAACCCGGACCAGCGGGCTCTCCCTCACTGTCTGACCCGCACTTTCCTTGACATAATAAACACAACAATTGAGCAGTTGGGTGGAACATGAATTACCCCACCCCAGTGGGGACTATCCCAGCAGGCTGTTGTGAAATAGGGGCGGCACTAATCTACAGTAAGTAATTTTTAAGAGGCTCCCAAATGTCATTTTGCCTGGATGCCGAGGGATGGGTTGTAGCATAAAAGCCACAATTAGTATTATAGTATGTGAGGCTATTGAGCCAATCTTTCACTGTGGGGAGGCCCTACTTCCCCATTTGAGAGCTATTTCCCTCTTTGCGAGCAAAAGGGCAATGGCTGTGAATATGCGCAACTTCTTCGGGAGACCCCCACATAGCCCAACAAGGCGACCTCAGGTGTAGGGACCATCTCAAGGTGGGTCATTTGTGTTATTAATCTGAAAATGGATCTCCAGAAGTCCCCAAACTTAGTGCAGTTCCAAGTCAGGTGGGCAAAATAGGCTTGCAGGCTACCGCACTTAGGACAAAAGTGTGTGGTCGATTGGGATCAATGGAGTGAACCTTTGCCGGGGTCATATAGACCCTCCACAAATATTTGAAGTGTATGAGCTTATGTCTGCTGTTTAAGGAGACCTCTTTCGTTTGTGCACAACAAAAGGACCAGTGAGAGTCTTGAATTGGGTGCCCAAGGTCCCGGTCCCATGCCTCCTGTATCTTGGCCTCCCTGCTAGGGGCTAATGACATACATGCTTTGTATAGCTTCGAGATTAGGTGTTCTCCCCCGGAACTTGTGACTAAGAGAGTAAGCGGAGGGAAGGACTCGGGCTCCAACGGGTACTCCGGAATCTTAGCTCTGAGCGCCCTCCGTATCTGGCTAAATACAAATTGATCCATGAATGTTGCCTCACTGAACCTCCCGCCCACTGTGCTAGAAAAATCATAGCCCCCTGGGAACAGATCCCCAATCTTATTTATTGACTATGTAGTGAGTGTACGCTGTGCCAGTTTTTCTTCCGTAATGGGGATCCAGGGGTTAGTATTGACAGGGATCTCCGATGAGTAAAGAGCACCACCTCCAGTCACTTTCGTCAACTTACGCCAGGCCCAGCTAGTGGTGCAAACTGTTTGGATATCCCGGGGATCCCTGGGAAAGCCCCGCTGCAGCACCGTACATAGGGGCGCCGGGAGCACCAGGTCAGCCTCAGGTCTAGTGTAAGGGATCCGCGCGTCCGGGTGATACCAGGAGTGTGCGAAACTCCACTGAGCAACCAAATAGTAGATCTGAAGATTGGGGACCCCAAAACCAACTCTCTCATATGGTAAGGACATGGTGTCCCAGCTAACTCTAGGTCTTCCTCCCCCCCAGACCAATCTGATGAGATGAGAACACAAAGTGCGGAAAAAAGTGTTGGGGAGCGGGATAGCAATGTTGTGAAACAGATATAAAAACCTTGGGAGGACAATCATCTTCACAAGTGCAACTCGACCAGCAAGGGGAAGTGGGAGCCTCAACCAACGCTCGACCTGTTGCTCCAGGATATGCGCCACAGGGCCCTAGTTTAGTGTAATAATTTGCTTGTTTTCTCTTTGGCTCCGAATACCCAAATAGTTGCCCGAATCCTCACACCACGTCAGCGGGAACTCACATTCCCAATGAACAGTGTTCGGCGTCAGGGGGAAAATTTCCGATTTTCCCCAATTTATACCCAGCCCTGAAAAAATGCCAAACGGATAATCTCTCTGATGAGCGGTTCAAAATTCTCCTGGGGGTTTCGGACATATAGGATGATATCATCCGCATATAGGGAAATTAGAAGAGGACCAGTTTTGAACTAGAGACCACTATCAGCAGTTATCTTTCCTGGAAATGGCTAACCAGAGGGTCCAGTGCCAATATGAAGAGCAGTGGGTAGAGTGGGCAGCCCTGTCTGGTGCCGCGAGTGAGAGCGAACGAAGGGGACAGTGTGCCATTCAATTGAAGCCTAGAGGGGGGCGCGGTGTAAAGCAACGAAGTAAGGTTAATGAATCCCTTAGGGATACCCAACTTTCTCATCACTGCTAAGAAAAAGGGCCACTGCAAGGAGTCGAAGGCCTTTTCGGTAGCGAGTATGACAGCAGCCGCAGGGACCACCGGAGCGATCCTATGTATTACTGCAAATAATGTGCGCAGGTTTAAAGCAGTCGACCTATGGGGGACAAAGCCCGACTGAGTCGGGTAGATAATGCGGTCCAGCAACAAGGCCAATCTCAGCGCAATCATTTTAGCCAAAATTTTGTAGTCTAGGTTTAAAAGTGATAACGGCCTGTAAGAGCCGCATAGAAGCGGATCTTTCCCGGCTTTTGGAAGGAGGATTATTACAGCCTCACGCAAAGTGAGGGGAAGTTCCTTGTGTTCGAGTTCTTCATTATAAACCTCTAATAGATAGGGCGCTAATAAGTTCTTATAGGTTTTATAAAAGATACCAGTAAAACCGTCCAGGCCTGGGGCCGTCGAGCCATTCATGGCATCTATGGCGCTACTTATTTCCTCGGCGGAGAATGGCTCAGCCAGAAACTGCTGCATGAACTTCTCAAGCCCCACCATAGAAATCTCTGCAAGGTAGCCATTACGGTCTCCCTCGCTATGCGTCACCCGTGTTGCATATAATGTGGAATAATATGCTAAAAATTCATCTTTGATATCTGGGGTATCGGTTAGGGTCTGCCCGGTTGAGGAACGGATGCAGGTGATGTATGAACGCCCGGCCGAGGGTCTCAGTAGCCGCGCCAACCTGTGGCTAGGTCTGTCACCCTCCCCATAACGCCTTGCAATAGCATACCTGCTTAAAAAATGAATCTCACGCTCCGCTGCTTCTCTGAACCCTGTCAAGATTGTTAGTCGGTGGCTGAGCAGAGAGGGGTCAGGCCTTGCAACGTGATCTCTATCTAGGATATCTAATTGCTTCTCAATATGCCCAATCATACTATGCAAATCTTTTAGAACCCCAGAATGCTTAGAGATGCATACTCCACGCATAGAGGCTTTAAATGCCTCCCAGAGTATGGCCCACGAGCTCACTGATCCTTTATTCAGTTCAAAGTATTCAAGTATGGCCTCCCGAAGTTCGGAACTAAACACTTCATCCCTCAGTGCCTGCCCGGGGAATCTCCACATCCTGTCACAGCCCTCTGGTCTAGGGACGCGTACTTGCAATACCACTGGGGAGTGGTCAGAATATGTGCTAGGGAGATGCTGGGATGCCTTATACCACGTTGCCAAGTTGGCGGGAGACAAGCCAATAATCTAATCTAGTCCAAGTACCATATTGGGCGGCGTAATGGGTGTAAGCGGCATCTCCCGGGTTGCGCTGATGCCACACATCCACCAGGCCAACCGAATCGCACATATCCAGCAATATGTGGCATGCGCTGGGTTTGGTGTCTGACGAGTTGGGCATACTCTCTTGCGCAGGGTCCAACAGGAGATTAAAATCTCTGCTCATGCATGTACATTCTGCATCTAATTGTAGGAACTGTGTGTGGGACCTGCCCCATTTACAGGGTTATCCCCCAACTTTTTGCCTTCCTCCAGTGTTTTTCTGACTTTGTTTTTGCTGGGTTTAGGACTGCTGACCAGTGCTAAAGTGCAAGTGCTCCCTGTGTAAAATTGTATCTGTAATTGGTTATCCGTAATTGGCATGTTTGAATACTGGTTAGTCCCTATTAAAGTGCACTGTGTTCAATGCTACCAGTGGGCCTGCAGCACTGATTGTGCCACCAACATGAGTAGGCTTGCAACCTTGTCTCAGACCTGCCACTGCAGTTTCTTTGTGTGCCATTTAGAACTGCCATGTCGACCTGGCAAGTGTACCCACTTACCAGAAACCAAACATTCCCTTTTACTACATGTAAGACACCCCTAAGGTAGGCCTGAGGTATCCCAATTAGCAGGGTGCAGTGTAGAGGAAAGGTAGGACATGGACTGGAGTGCTTTACATGTCCTGATAGTGAAATACCACTAATTTCTTTTTCCCTATTGCAAGGACTATCTCTCACATAGGTTACCATTGTAGCTGCCTTCTAACCTCTTACAAGTGTAACTTCCCATTGGGAATAGATAAAGATTTGTAGTTTGGGGTCCCTGAACTAACAAGTTAAAAATACATCTTTTAGTGAAATTGGTTTTTATATTGCGTGTTTGAAAATGCCACTTTTAGAAAGGGGGCATTTTCTTGCTTTACAATTCTGTGACTCTTCCTGTCTGTGGAATCCACGTCTGAGGAAGGATGAAAGTTGGGCTGTTTGTGCATTCACTAGAAACAGTCACACAAAGGGAGTTGAGATGTGCCCTGCATATGCTGATGGCCCATCACCAGGCTGATAGGTCTTCCTGAGCTAGAGTGATGGAAGGAGTTGTCACTGACAAGTGAATAGGGCTGTGCCTGTCCTCACACAAAGAATTTGCCGCCCCCTCTAGTGTGTCTGGAGGCAGGTCAGAGTAAGGCAGGTCCTGTGAACTACAAGGCCTTTCCTTTAAAGTTTGCCTACTTCAAAGGTAGAAACTGGTATAAGTACTGGAGCTGTGACACCATAACTTCAGAACACTTCTGGACTAAGAGGACATTCGTCCAGGAAGAAGAGCTGGATGCCGTAGGAGGAACTGACATTCTGTAGGGTGTTTTTGTCCTGGGAGTGAAAGGACTGGACTTTGTTTTTTACATCCTGCTGCCAAGGTTCTCCAAAGGCTTATGCATACTTGCCTCCTGTTAAGAAGTCTCAGGGCCATCAAAGACTTCATTTTCAGCCCCTGAAATAGTCTGCTGGGAGTTCTGATTTGACAAGGGGTGCCAATTCAGGTTTTGGGCAATTTGGAGGTGGTTTGGCTGCTAAGAACCCATAAAATCCATGCATTGACTCTCAACAGCTGTTTTTCCAAGGCAGCACCGCCGTGCGGTTTGAAATCCAGTGCATCATCGAAGTGCGGCCAAAGAATCAATGCAGTGCCTACTTGCGGCTGAAGGATTGCTGCAACCCGAGTCCCGAGCACCTTGTAATCGACTTCCATGGTGCACGCTTGACTCCCACCAGGGCCCTGCTGTGTGGCTGAAGAAATCAGTTCATCACCTGCTTCGGGCTGTTATATCAATGCACTGCCTGCTCCTCCACATCAACACAGCGTGTCTGGATTTTCAATGCATCGTACCTATGAGCCAAGTTCTTCATCGATGTGGCCCAGCAGTAAGGAACCAAGGCAGTGTATCCAGAGTTCGACACATCACCTCACCTGAAAGTAAGGAACCAATGCATCACCTCCCCTGTGCTGCAATTAGAAACTGATGCATCACCTCCCCTGGCAGTAAGGAACTGATGCATCACCTCCCTGGTAGTAATGAAGCAATGCAACACTTTGCTTTTACGGCACTTCACCTCCCCTGCGCCTGTTTTCGGCTTTGATTTGAGCCCATGCCAGGTATTTTGTGCTGAAAGAGACTCATCCATAGTTTCCTATGGACTGAAATTTTTGAACCTTTTAAATGTGATATCTTTACTTGTATATGCAGGATTTTTGGTGTTTTATTCCGATAAATATTGGTTGTTTTTATAAACTGGTGTGGTGTCCTTTCGTAGTGTTTTCACTGTTACTGTGTTTGTATGTAGAAATGCTTTACACATTGCCTCTGATATAAGTCTGACTGCTCGAGCCAAACTACCAAGGGGGTGAGCAGGGGTTATCTGAGCTGTATAATCACCCTACCCTGACTAGAGTGAGGGTCTCTACTTAGACAGGGTGCAAACCACTGTCTAACACTGTGTTTCTTAACACCCCAGTCCCCTGTGGATTTCGGCTCAAGCTCGAGGCCTCTTTTGCACTGTTAGTATTTCAACTTTAACCAAAGAAAACAACAAGTTGTGAAACTTATTTATCTTCCATGTATTGCAAAAGAGTTGATGTTCAGTAATTGTATTTCTAAACAAGGCAGGATTTGTGTGAATCTTTATGCGCTGCTTTAGTATTACAAGCTCCAACATGAATGTACCATGTAAACAATCACATAAATATGTTGACGAGAATCGTAACTCATAGTATAAATAATTGGCCAAGCTAGATTTAATAAGTCAAATAGGAGGTAGAATCCAAGTGCTACAAAATACCAATTTGTGCAATCATTCCTATATTGTGTGTTATTTGCGCAATTTATCATGAATGTGAATGATTAACAAATCCATGCCCATGAACTACAAAGTGTGTCTTCATAAGATACTAAACGTGACAAACTGCTGTTGTGTGTCATAACACTATAAGATAAAGCAAACTCAAGGAGATGATGGACGGAGCGATGAAACTTTTCAGACACTCACCCCCAGATCTGGGTTGAATGCATCATCATTCTTTAGCTCACTTCGCCACCCCAGTTAAGACACAGCTATATGCAAATCAGTCTTGACCCTGTGCCTCATGGGAACAGTCCAGACCGAACTGCCAAGCCATGTCTCCCCTGGACAGGAAACAAGCATCCTGGGACCGGTTTCAGGGTAACACCCTTCATTAGCCAGGCTAGCTTGAATCCAGTGATAAAGTTCTATGTATGGGCAGTATACTACAGAACACTTGCTTTTTGAGAGCTGCTTTTCCTCAATCGTTTATTGCTCCATTATAGTTGTTTAATACCCAAAGTTAGATTATCCTTCTGCCAGTCAGTGCCTAAATTGAGCCGGTGGTTGCCGGTGTGGGGCACCAGCACTTATTTTTCCGCATCTGTTGTTTCAAGATGGCAAAGCAGGGAAAAAAGGGGAAAGATAGAGAAAGAGAAAAATGAGAACAACATCACAAAGGGAGAAAGCAGGATAGGCAAGAGTGAAATAAATGGGCAGGTATATGTGTGTCAGTGGAGTTAAGGTGCATCATGAGTTTTGAGACTACCAACTTTGGTATTTCACGCACCAACTTTTAATTGCACGGCCCACAGGCTTCTCATAAAAGTTGCATGTACCAGCACTCAGTATTTTACAAATTATGCGCTGCTACTAGTGCTCTCCTTATGCTTTTCTGTGCATCACCATATATCATCATCATGCAGCTGAAGTGAACGCCAATTGTGTTCGGTAGTCATACTTAATTACGCTGACTGAGCACCCATGTCTTATCATCTGTGTATGTTTATGTAAGCATACTTGCTAAGCAATTAGAAAACCAAAGCTTTTCTTCATCCTATAGTGATTTTGCCGACTGTAAGTCATGTCTGTTTCATCTACCAACATACACTCACTTTTATCTCACTTTTGCAGGTTCCATTTAATTTCTGCTTTCTCTCTTTCTCACTATTTCCTGTCTTTCTCTTCCTTCCTTGGGTTTTCACCTTTCTCTCTCGGCCAAAGCCCAATTAAAAATATTTTCCCTTTCACCAAAAGAGAGTCGCTTTATGCCCCACCTCGTGCCACAGACTTAAATTAAGCACAGATGAGCACATTTCAGTGTTCGTTTGACAAAAGATCACATTTAGGGCATTGACATATTACACAGAAACTACATGGTGATTTGGAAGGTTTTGGACAGTAATCTTTAGGACCCCACAGACCTTGATCCAGGCCCATGCTTCTGCTTACCTTGTCTTAATGGCAAAATGTGGAGTGGCTATATCAGAATCCTGTTTCTGTCAGCAATTCTCCAGGATGAGTGACACAACCTGCATATGAAAGGTGGCACTTTTCACTGCTTAAGCAGGTAGAAGTGGATAGTTGATGAGGTAGATTATTCCACTGTATGGCAATATATTCGAAAACAACCTCACAAAATAACTGGAGCTAAACTGGGGTGTCACATGGCATAGAGGAAGGCCTATCATTGAATTATCCTAATACTTGAAATAGAAAAGGGACTGCAGTTTTTTTTAATTTAAAGATTTATAAAGCGCCTAGCTACCCAACAGGGTGTCCCGGCGCTGACAGCGGAACAAGCAAGATAGAAGCTCAGTTGGCATTAGGCCTGGCTAAAAAGAAAAGTCTTGAGCTTTTACGGAAGGCAAAGAGGGATTGACAATTCCTGAGTTCTAGCGGAAGAGAGTTCCACAATTTTGGTCCCAGGAAGGAAAACGAACGGCCACCCATACGGGCCAGCCGTACTCTAGGGACTGGGAAAAGGAAATGATTGGCAGATCTTAGATTGCGAGAAGGTCGATAGGGCTTGACAAGATTGAGTATGTATGCGGGGGCCAGGCCGTGCTGAGCTCCAAACATGTAGCAGAGAGCCTTAAATTCGATTCCTTGCCAACCCTGAGCCAGTGGAGTTGATAGAGCAAAGGGGAGACAGAGGCGTGGCGAGGCAACCTAAAAAGTAGGCGGGCAGCTGCATTCTGAATGAGCTGGAGACGGCGTACAGAGGTCTTGTCCGCACCCAGATACAATACATTGCCATAATCAAGTCTGGAGATCACCAAAGCCTGCTGGACAGTCCTCTGAGCAGCAGGTGGAATTAGCCAGAGAATTTTCTTTAACCACTTGAGGACCGCAAAGCAGGCCGAGGTGACTCCCGAGACCTGAGCAGCAAGAGAGAGCTTGCTATCGATGGAAAATCCCAGGTTCTTAACCTTAGGAACCGGGGTGGGTAAAGGTCCCAGAGATACAGGCCAGTGGTTGGCTCTCCAAAGCTCAAGATTGTTCCCCAGGATGTTCACCTCCGTTTTAGAACCATTCAGCCTTAAAGCATTGCTGGACATCCACAAGGAGATGTTACGCAGACCAAGTTTAAGTGAAGAAGGATCTTGATGTTGAGCAGATGATAAAGAAAAAATAATCTGCGTATCGTCAGTGTATGAAAAGATGGTCAACCCAGATTTTGCAGCAATGTCTGCCAAAGGGCGAAGGTAAAGATTAAAAAGCAGAGGACTCAGGATCAAACCATGCGGAACTCCAGATGTCAAGGCAACGTGGTTAGATTTCGCGGTGTGAGAAAAGACTTGAAAGGAGCGATCCTCCAAAATAAAGATCAGCCACTGGAAGGCTTCACCTACAATACCAGAGCTTACGAGGCGCTCCACCAGAATGGAATGGGAGACAGTATCAAAAACAGCGCTGAAATCCAAAAGGATGAGCGCTGCTGCGCCCCACAATCAAGCTGCAGCCTAAGGTCCCCCGTGACCCCCAACAAAACTGATTCGGTACTGTGACCAGGACGAAAGCTAGACTGAGACGGATGAAATAGCTTATGTTTCATCACATGTGCAGAGAGTTGAGAGTTAATGTGCTTTTCCAATTTTTTGGAAAAGGTGGAGAGAAGAGATGTAGGCCTGTAGTTAGACCAGCAGAGGGGATATAAACCAGTCTTTTTCAACAGTGGAAGCACCAGAGTGTACTTCCAACTGCGAGGCAACTAGCCCAGATTTAGGGAGGAATTAAGAAGCTGAGCAATCACCTCAAGGGCAGGCTCATCCAGGCATCTGAGCTTGGAAGGAGGGAGAGGATCAAGTGGGGAGCCAGACTTGATGTTTCCAAGAAGATTTCTCAAAGGAATTAAATCAATTGGGAGCCAAGCCTTAACTTGACAAGATTCATCAGATGCAAAATCAGGGGGAACAGTCCCTGGTCAGAAAGTTGAGTAGTGGGAAAGATGAAGTTGTCATGAGAAGAGGAATCTAACTCAAGCTCATGATGAATAGACACAACTTTATTACGAAAAAACTGCGCAAGTTCATTGCAATGGTGTAATGGAAGGGAGGGGGGATGGCAAGAACGTATTGGATGCAGAAAGTTCAGACACAACTTTAAATAGGGTTTTCTGACAATTTTGGGTGGACGTAATTTTATCCGTATAGAAGGAGGCACGAGCAGATCTGCAAAGAGCATGATATTTTTTTTTGGGGCCTCCAGATAAGTGGCTTTGGCCTCTGGCACATAATGCTTTCTCCACAGTCTCTCCAAAACTTTACATTGTTTTTTTCCAGCTCTAAGGGAGTCAGTAAACCATGGATCGGGGGGAAGCACTCTAGATTGGGATTTAGTAGAAAGGGGAAGAATGGAATGGATAGCCGCAGACAACCAGTGATTCACAAGTAGCTGGTCTGAGTCCAGTTGAGATTAAATGGAAGGAACAGTCTGCCTAAGTAGCTCATTAAGTGCCTTCCTATCAAGTAGAGACCAGTTCCGAGCTTTCTTTGGCAAGGCAGGAGGGCGAGGCGAATGAGCCAAGGAGAAATCAATAAAGAAAGGAATGGCAAGGTGATCAGACCAGCCTAGCAGGATAGGAGGAGCAGTGGACACAGTGGGAAGATTCGAAAAGATAGGGTCCAATAGATGACCTGCTACATGGGTAGGTGAGGAATTGATGAGTGAAAGATTCAGGGTCAACAGATTGTCCAAAAGAGTTCGAGCAGATTTATTACTAGAATCATCAAAATGAAAATTCAAGTCCCCAAGCACAGAAAAATTTGCAGCACGAAGAACAAGAGGGGCAAGTTATTCGGTCAACAGGGAACCCCAGTTGTTGGACAGGCCAGAGGGACGGTAAATGAGGGCACCAGAAAAGGTAAGATTAGGGGAGAATGGGATAGAGTAAAGTAGGGCTTCACAGTTGGGAATCGTGAGTGCCTCAATTTTGCAGTTATAGATTTTTTTTTAAATGATGGCAATTCCTCCACCAGTTTTCAGAGGTCTATTTATACCTAATAGAGCAAAATTCTGTGGTAGTGCCGCAATCACATCTGGTATGGACCCGTCGTGGAGTCAGGTCTCGGTTAAAAAAACCACATCCGGATCCATGTCAACTATGATGTGAAATAGGTGCAACTGGTGTTTGGGAAGGGAGCGACAATTGAGACCAAAACAGCGGAAAACCTTAGATGAATGTGAGCCAGAATTGTCAACTCTGGAAAGGTGGGAAGTCTCTCCTCCGAAAGAAGGGTGGGGGCTAGGCCGGGAATAAGTGGGAAAGATATTATCAAATAAACAGTGAGAGCAGAACCTGACGCTGGCATCAGGGGCAAGAATCTGACAAACATCATTAGGGGTGGGTTTAAAACTCCTAAGATCTAGAGAGGGGTAAGTGAGTCGAGGCTGCAAGCAAAAACGAGCAGGGGTTCTGGCCCCTAGCCCTAGCCCTGGCCGGACGTGGACAGGCACAGATGGGCTTGCCTTAGGCGTGCCCGCCACGGCATGGGTTTAAATAGGAAAAACCCAGAAATGCCGTGAGACGCGAGCCTGGCTGGTTCGGGAAGGCCCTCTGTCCAATCGGCACACAGCCGCGGCGGAACGGGGCGGAACCAGGAAGGAAGAGAAATTCCCCAGCGTGAGGAGGTGAGAGCCCCTCAAGTAAAAATACAAAAGTAAATGGTAATTAGCCACCAGTTAAAAAGTTCAAAAGCAAACGTCATAAAATCAAACACTGGGATAGCGTACAGCAACAGCGCAACTGACCTCACTCATGTTATTGGATGCAAAATCCTTTAGGCAAAATACAGGAACTAAGAAGCTGCTTGGTTGTTATCCAGAGTTCTAGACTGACCAGTAGAATGTTTCAAATGCGCTTTTCTTACATAATTGAAAATATTTAGCAATCATATTTTATAGAACACAAAGAGAAAAATGAATAGCTATTTTGTGGCTAACAGTCTTGAAAAGTAAAAGTGTTTTTGAGGCATGCAAAATACATATGGAATTGTGGCAGAAGTTATACAGAAAGAGTTTGTGAGAAACATATATTTATGGGACTGGTCTCAGAATGAAAGAGAGGGAGGGTTATTTATTTATAAAGCATGAAAAGCAAGTGTGGATGAAACTTTTTCTAGCCGACGCGTCAAGAATTCTATTAAAGACACGGAGGCGAGGATTATGCTTCTCATTTCTTTACTACTAATTTCAGCAGCCAATCTCAATAAAGTTAAACACAAACTACATTATCCATGTTTCCCTGTACCTCCCATGTTACATGCTCCAATCATATATGAGCTACCCATATAACTGTAGAAGTCACCATTTTGTGTCCTCTTTCTTTGTTAGATAAGTCCATAAGAACAGAGGGCCTCATTTATGAAAAGTGACGCATCGCTGCGTGAAAACAGCGATGCGTCACTTTTCATTGCGCCCTCCTTGCGACATGCTGGATGCGTCATATTTACAGTATGACGCATCATGGCGCAAGGAGTTACAGATACGTCAGTATTTCTGACGTTACTGTAGGCGCGAAAAATAACGCATTGCTGGAGTGTGTCACAAAAGTGACGCAACTCCAGCAATGTGTCATTACACATGGGCAAGTCCCATGTTAAGTTTGCCTGCGTCAGTCTTACGCCTGCCATGAGGCAGGCGTAAGATATTGACGCATTTGCATCCTAGAAGTGGCGCAGTGAAATCTTATAGATTTCACTGCGTCACTTCTACGACCCTTTCTTGCATCAGAACGCCCCCTGCATACATTATACCTGGCGCAGGTATAATGTGGCGCAAGGTTTACAAAGTGATGCATCTACCTAGATGCGTCACTTTGTAAATATTGTGCAACAAGGCGCATTTTTACACTGCTGGTGCGTCACAAAAGTGACGCACCGGCAGTGCAAAAGTGACGCAAGGGCTCATAAATAAGCCCCAGAATATTCCAAAGGGAAACAGGGTAAAAGTCACCAAAGATTCATACAGCCCAAACGTGGACTTAAAACTTCCAGTTGATCCAATCACCAACCACAGCCTGCGACTGAACTCTGCAATGGGATTAAAATTGCAGCGAGTCAACACGCCATATATAACTCCTCTCAAGGGAAAGAATTCCAAAGCAGAGTGCACCTCACAGCTGTTCTGGTCATTTGCTGAAATAGAGAGAGATCCCAAAAGTAAAATCTGGCATCATAAATATAAAGCATAGACTTTTGCCAAAAATCATCAGGTGGGAGAAATAAGGCAGAAACAACTCAATTTTTTTCAACATTAGTTATAACAATACACTTTTAACAACTGAATTATAGCTTCAAAGACAATTGCATCTAAAGTGTGGGATAATCCTCGCCTCCGTGTACTTAATAGAATTGGAAATTCTTGATGCGTCAGCTAGACACATTTTCATTCTATGTCAGGACCGGAGGCTCCGATTATGCGAGTTTAAAGTCGTGTTACCACCACAGATGCCACATCTACAATAGGTTTATAATAGTATTTCTTATATGTAGACTCAGAGATCCAGTCTGCCGCTCTTATGATGTCTTCTACACGAGAGCCGAGAGCATATGATTTGGATGCCATGGCTCCTCTGGCAGAATGCACCACAAAGACAGAAATGTTGACGCCTGCTTCTGCCAGTAGTCATTTCATCCACCTGGCTAAGGTAGCTGCAGACACTGGTTTTTAGGGTTTTTGTAAGGCAATGAGTAGTTGTCCTCCAGCCTCAAATCTCATATCACAAGTAGCGATTTCATAATCCTTTAAGCATTGCACCACACATAATTTACTACTGTTTGGGAAACTTGGATAGGTTACTGTTAGACCTGGCATTTCTTGGCGTGATTACCCCAGACTTTTTGCCTCTACCTCCTCTATTTTTGATGCTGTGAAGGATCACGTGTTATTGGCTTAGATGCTTTTGGCCCTTTGCCACTGCTGATCAGTGTCAAAGTGCAAGTGCTCCCTGTGTAAAGTGTAAGGATAATTGGTTGTCCATGATTGGTATGTTTGCCTTACTAGTAAGGTCCCTGTAAAGTGCACTATGTGTGCCAGGGCTAGCAATGCAAATGCTACTAGTGGGCCTGCAGCACTAATTGTGCCACCCACACCAGTAGCCTTTAAAAAGAGAACTCAGGCCTGCCACTGCAGTGCCTGCAAGCAGTTTGTTAAATTGCCACGTTGTCCTGACAAGTGCACCCACTTGCCAGGCCTTACCCTTTTATGCACATCAGACACCCCTATGGTAGGTCCAGGGTACCCCCTGGGCAGGGTGCAGTGTATGTGGAAGGTAGGACATGTACTAAGGTGTGTACCATGTCCTAACAGTGAAATACTCTCCATTTCGTTTTTCACTGTTGCAAGGCCATCTTGCCCATAGGATAGAATGGGGAAGGCTGTGTAATATTTCTCTGGCTATAGAGTTTTTTAAAGGAAGAATGGCGCTCTGTCGTGTAAGCGTGCAGTGTATTATGATATCGAGTAAGTACGGTGTAACCAGGTAAGGGGAACACCCTATAACCCCTAGTTGTGTGTAGGAATGATCCTACACAGAGCTTCAAAACAAAGGTCCTGGGCACACGTCAAGTGATTAAATGATTAAATGAATACATTCAATAGAGTACATTTGAAGAAATGTCCAAGTAGTCCAGTTGGAAAGATTCTTTGTCTTTAATCTTTGTTATAGCGAAAAAAAGGGGGGAACCAGCCAACACGTGTTTCGTCTTGGGGGAAATAGTCCCGCGACTTCTTCAGGGCTGTAATACGAGATGTGTAGTCTTTATAATCGCTCTGCCGGTGATAATTCAATGAAGAAAGTAAAAACTAGGTTGAGTCTTTGGGTGTAAGATGCGTAGAATAATCGAATGATATCAAGTGGTGAAGATCCTAAGTCTGCCCGTGCCGTGGGTGATGAGGAGGGTAAGTAGACCGCTCACCAGGTTAGATCTCAAGTGGGTGCGCTGAGTCTCCCACGGCAACGGTGTCGTATTCTGTTCCAGAGAGGTAGATCTGGTCATCTGAAGCAAGAGGAGGCCAAAATGATGAAAATCAGCCGCCTGGGAGCCGACCTACGCCTCCAAGAAGGTAGGCGACTTGTGACCTCCCTGGGGACCAACGACGAAGCGCGTGGGGCTCCGCCGCCAGTCCTAGATGTGCCCCCGGGGTGGGTCAGGTCCCGGGGGCTGCCCCACAAGAAGGGGAAGTCAGGGAGCGCCGTCGCACTCCCCGTGAAATTATTCCAAAGCGGGGTGCCAGGAGCCTACCCTGGCCCCCCGAAGACACTGGTGGGGGCCCGGGACCCCCAACCCCGGGCTCCCGGTGATGGTGGTGAGAAGGAGGGGGGCGTGCCATTGCACGTTCCCCCTCACAGGCAAAGTCAAGCCGGGGAGCACTGTCGCGATCCCCGTGAAGTGGTCCAGGGGCCCGGGACCCCATCTCCAGGCCCCAACACGAGAAGAAAAGCCGGGGAGCACCGTTGCGCTCTCCGTGAAGATGTCTGGGGGCCCGGGACCCCATCTCTGGGCCCCGAAGTGATGGCGGAGGCGGGGGAGTGCTGTCGCACACCCCGCGGCAGCGGGAAGGCGGGAGGAGTGCCGTCGCACTCCCCCGAAGACCCGCCAGGCTGGGGAAAGCCTTGTGTCTGCCCGTCGGAGCGGGCAGACCAGAAGAGCAGCGCTGGCTCCCACGGCCGCACACAAGGGTGCGGGCTGGACCGGGAGCCAGCCGGAGAGGTGTGAGGGGCCTGGGTGGGACCGGGCCCTGAAAAACAGCCGAAGCAGCTGGGGGTGGACTCCCCGAGCTGCAGGACTCACCTGGGGGTCCGGGTGGACCGGACCCTCCCACGAGGCCAGGACGCGGCGTGAGGCCGCCGGCAGGGCAGCGCGGCTCTCCCCTAAGCAGCGGGAGAGCTGCTGCTCTAATAGGCATGGGCCAGGAGAAATGCGCCTCATAATGCCCTGCAGAGCCCAAGAAGGCCTGCAAAAGAAACTGGCTTGTTGGTGGCATGTGGTTGCCCCAGGAGGATGGGGTCACCGCCAAATGAGTGAAAAGGTGCAGGGGGAGCTGCAGCAGCAACGCAGCCTCCCCCAGCACGAAGAGGAGAAGTCCCTCCCTAAGTCTCTGAGGGACTTAGAAGAAACAACCCCTCAAGGGCTCAGCCAGCAATCAACCTTCCCTTGGGATGGAACTTTTGTTCTACAGCTGAGGGGGTGCCTGAAGCATTGCCTCAATGTGTGGAAGGCTGTGCTGGGGATGTTTGGAGAAGGGCATCCCCTGGAGGTGAAGAGGTGCAATTGCACGAGAAGTGCTTTTACCCAGGTTATTTTTTTTAGCGGGACTGAAAGTCACATGTGTAATGTGAAGTACCTTTGTAAGGTGAATTCATAAGCAAAGTGGGGTTATGTTGCCAGACCTTCCTGCTAGGGTGTCTGGCTGTATATGCTTAATCCTGTGATTTCAACTGTGATGCCTTTTATGGGCTGTGATTGCAATGCATTACAACTGTTACCAGATATGATAAGTACCTAATTTAAAGTGATGCCCAAACATGTATTCTTGCTGGTGCGTTAGGTGAAGAACAACCCAGACTGTTAGCCCCTAAGATGTAGAGGTGTATGCTGTATGTTCAGTACTAGATGCTCAGTCAGGGTTATGTGTCACCAGGGCTGGTGTACCTATTTTTAATGCTTGTTGAGATGGTGGGGGCGCCACTGGGCTGGTGCCAGTTGGCAAGGCCCTCGCTCCAGGTTGTGTCAACCCACTGCATTAGGGGGCAAGATGATGTGCATACATGGGAGTGATGGTACTAGACCCCACCCCCCCTGCGGGAGGGGTGGAAATGTTATGCAATGTCACAAAGTAATTCCAACAGCTTATGTATATTTGTAAATTGGTGCATAGTATTGAGTAGTGTGTGTGTTTAATAAATGTACTCTTCCTTTTATAAAGCAAAGTACAGACTGGACAATCAATTATTGAGTGTTATTTCTGCGTACTGGTAAATGGCAATTACTAGCCCACACCACCTCCCTTGAGTAAGCCTTAGACTGCTTCGCAACGCTACCCTCTGAGAGTGAAGCGCTACAATGGGGTGTTTGGTTCCTAGTGAAGGAGAAATGTGGCATGCTATTTGTGCAGGCCTCGCAGATACTGCCTCGTTTTCCAACAGGTATGCTAAACCGGAAGATGCTAGTTCTGATAGAAAGTTTATTACCATGCAATGTTGTGCCCCCACGGGATCAACACTCCATGTGTTGCACCAAGCACACCATCTCATCCGAGCTAAAGAATATCTTTTATGGGTGTTATCTGGCCAGGCCTGCCTGATGAAGGATGCAGCTTGTTGCGAAATGCCTTGGGTATGCCATCTTTCCCTGAAACCATCCAAGCCATTATCTTGAGTTGACCTGCTAGATTCAATGGGTGAGGAATACCTTCCGGGTCTAGGAGGAGATCCGGCTGAACGTGGAGTAGAACTGGAGGCGTACTCGCTAGAGTTAGGGCTACTGGGAACAAAGGTTGCGCTCTAGAGTAAGGTGTCACCAGAATGATTTCTGCTCCTTGTCGTCTGATCTGTGACAGGACATGGGGAATCATTAGGAATGGGGAAAGGCATAGCCTCTGAACTGAGCCCAGTCCTGGATAAATGCATCTGTCGCCTGGGCATCCGGATCTGGGCGCAAGCTCAAAAAATGTGTCAGTTGCCAATTGAGTCATGATGCGAACAGATCTATTTCGCACGGGCCCCACAATCTGTTCAGAGCTTGGAAAACTGAGTGATTCAGTTTCCAGTCGCTGAAATCTCGTAAGTGTCTGAAGTTCCAGTTGGCTATGGTGTTCCTCTTGCGTGGTAGCTACTCCACTGTGAGGGAGATGCAATGATCAAGGCAGAAGTGACAGAAGTCCTTGGCAATCTCTGCTAGTAGACGGGACTTCGTCCTCCCGAGGATGTTGACATAGTGGACTGCTGAGATGTTGTACATTCTGTGTAAGATACAATAGTCCGTCTTTATCGGGGAGAGACTCCTGATAGCGAAAGAGCCCGCCAGGAGTTCCAAGCAATTTATGTGGAGCCTGAGCTCCGCCTCCGACCACCGACCCCCTGACGACATCGTACAGCACCTCACTCCCTAACCCAACTGGCTGGCATCCAATTTGATGCCTATTTCTGGCGAGGTACCGAAAATGTCTTGACCATTCCAGGATTCCATGTGGTCCAACCACCATGTTATCTCTGTCCTGGCTTTGCCCATCAGTTGGACTTGTTCTGTGTAAGATAGACCCTTCCATAACTGTTGGATTTTTAATCTCTGAAGGGCTCTGTAATGGAGGGGGCCTGGAAATATGGTTTGTATCGATGAGGCCAGGAGTCTCACAATTCTGGCAATCTACCTCAATGATACAGTCTGTTTGCACAATGCAGACCTCAATTCCCTTTTGATATTGTGAATCTTTTGGGTTGGAAGGAGCAATTGTGCTCGGACTGATTCTATCTGGAAACCCAGAAATGCCATTTGCTGGACTGGCGACAGGACTGACTTCTGGGAGTTGATCTAGAATCCCAGACTCTGAAGAAGTTGTATATTCCATGATAGATGAGTCCTGAGTGTCTGAAGGTCCTGGGCCATCAACAGGAGGTTGTCTAGTCAATTAGACATACTTCTCAAGCCCTCAGTGCTTCTACGACTGGTCTTATTAATTTAGTGAAACACCACGGGACCAATGAGATACCGAATGGAAGGGATTTGAATTCCATGCACTGTCCTCGTCATATGAACTGTAGAAACCATCTGTGAGGTGGGAATATGGAGATGGAGAGGTAGGCATCCTTCAGGACCAGATGGACCATCCAGTCACCTTCCTGTAGAATATCTCTTAGCAAGAGAATTTCTTCCATTTTGAAATGTCTGTACATTATCCAGATATTGACATCTTTGAGGTTTAGAACTAGTAGTGACCTCCGCCCTTCTTTTCGAACAGAAAGAAGGGGCTCATGAACCCTTTGGGATGTGGAGTTGTCAGGCATATTGCCCCTTTGGCTAGGAGAGTTTGAATATAAAAACGTGTTGTGTTTGGGAAAAATACATTTGTCTTGGGGGGACAGACTGAGTTGGAGATTCGTAAAATTCCAGTTTGAAGCCCTGAATGGTCTCCAGTACACATGGGTCATATGCATTTCCAATTGTCGTGAATAACGACAATCTTCCTCCCAATATCACTTCCGAGAAGGGAATAACTCATACCAGTATATCCTGTGTCCTGGATTGCATTCTATTGTCTGTGTCTGGATCTGCGGCAGAATCTGGGGTGGCCACCTCCGGGTTGAGTGCGATAAAAGGTGGGATCTGGTTCATACCAACTACCTTTGCCGCAGGCATAGTAGCCTTGTTGAGAGCTTTGGTGGGTTCCACAGCCCGGCGCACCCTTCATGGCACCCGGCCCTGACAAAAAGGCCTCTCCAGAATATTCTTTTTAGCGACATTTGGGCCTTGTATATAGTCGAGTAGGTGGCACAAAATCTGGACAGTTCCTTAATGAAGGAGCCCCCGAATAATAGGCTGTCAGCCATTGGGCTGGCTTCCAAATTGGATATATCATTGAGTTTAGGATCTAATCTCATCAAGATAGATCTCCGGTGCTCTGTAGAGATGGTGCAGTTGGTGTTCCCTAACATGCAGACTGCTTGCTGAGCCCAGCCAATCAGATTGTCAGTATTTACTGGGGAGTTGGACTCTTTGGCTTAGTATGCTAAGTCTAAGATCTTAGTCAAGGTTGCTGTCAGGTCAAGCAGTTTATCTTGGCACATCCAACATGAGCGATCCGGGCCCTTTTTCGGATCCCTTGCGTATTTTTTCATAAAAGTGACCATGATGGGATCTACCTCTGGCGTGTTTGCAACCTTACCCACCAGGTCTGGGTGGGGGCATTCCATGCGGAGGCGTGCACATACCTCTTTATCAAAGCTCTGCCATAGATGGGTGTTCCGCGACCCCTGGAGGGGGAACCCAATTGGAGTCCGTGGGGTGAATTATTTCGGTGGGCTCGAATTGGAGCACCCGAAGGGTATGGACTGGAGCCCATTTCTTCTTACTGAGTCTTGCCTTCTCACCCTCATCACTATCCTCAGTGTGGGAAGAGCAGTCTGAGTCTAGGGCCTCTGCATGCTGTGAGCTGTGAGACTGAGAGGACTCTCCCTGTGGGTTGGCACTATAATCATGTTCAGTCTCTCTCTTGCGCCTTAGCTTTTCAAAAGTCTCTCCATGTACCTCTGGCTGTGATTTACTCTTGACTTTGCCCTTTTTTTATGAGCCCACCTCATTGTTGAGTTAAAAGAAATGTTCCCTTTGGATGGGACCTATATTCAACCAATCACTCTCAACAGTCTGCCATGCTTATATACCACACATACAGTACTCACCAATGATTAAGGCACTTATAAGTCGACTGCTTATTTTAGTCAAAATATAGATATATTTTAATCAGTGTAAAAAAGTTTTCTCCAAGTTTATATGACACACACAATTTTTTTGATCACATCGTTAAAAACATTTAAATTCAAATACATTGAAAATACAATAATCTAAAAACATAACTCAAAAGGAGACTATAAAAAGACAGTCCACTATGTCTTTAGCATGTTAATTTGGCTATGTACATAGACAGCATAGAGCATGGATCTAAATTCCCTGTCTGTAACTTGATGCTGACTCTTCCAAATTTAACACAACTTCTATTGTGGGCGTCGACGCGTTTCAGTGGCACATTCGCAATAGGACCACCTTCTTCAGGAAATTAACTTTTTTCTACTTTTATTAAAAAGTGATCATATGTCAACCTTGTATCAAACCGGTGCTACTGCACTCAGTTCTAAGGTTTTCAAATCACTGCAACTGATGGTTGAGGTTGGATAATGATTTTCATAAAATCTCTATATCTTTTTCTGCGAATCTTCAATCTGAAAGAGGTTAACTCGGGTAGTTCAATATGCCTCCAAGGTCATGAACCCTTAAGTTAGTGAATCCAAGACCTCACTCCAAAATAATTAGGTCTGTTTAAAACCGAAACTGCCCTTAATCGTGTTTCGTCTTCCAATCACGGGTATCAATGTTTTCCCGGCATTCCTAACAATAGGGTAATTTGTTCGTGGCTTTTAATTCCAACGATACTCCGTCCCCTAAAGTTTTTCTTCCGCCAGGATCCGTGCCTTAATCATTGGTGAGTACTGTATGTGTGGTATATAAGCATGGCAGACTGTTGAGAGTGATTGGTTGAATATAGGTCCCATCCAAGGGGAACATTTCTTTTAACTTGATAGTTACTGGGTGCTCCATCCCTTTGGACAAAAGAGCCCCTTATCCTTGATTTCAAGGTTTTTGTGTACCACCTCATTGTTGGCCTGGAAGAAGTTGGGGTTGCCAGCCTTGTTGGCATGCAAACTCACACAGCTGCCCCGTGAAGGGGCCTTGCCCCTGTACCAGGGCCTTATTCACAAATTGCTGTACACTGCAGTCCAGTGCATCCACCAAATCAAGCTCTAGCTGGTCATCACCTTCTTCATGGTAGTTGTTTGCCTCCGCCTTATAGGGCTCCCATTGTGCCATTCTCTCCACATGCACACTCAATTTACTGGGAGCTGAGACAGTAAGGGGGAGTGGAACTAACCCTGCAAGGCCAAGGATTGTGCCTTAATTTAAATGTGGAGGGAGCTGCCTGGGCCAAAAACCCACTCTAGGCAAAGCCTATGCAAATGTATACAACCCTGCACACACTTGTGAGACAGGGCGTAGGGGAGCATTCACCCCTGCCACCACATACAGAGCCGGGTCACGTTATGTGTAGAAAAAGCCAGCAAACGCTCTGATCAATATCCCTGAGCGTCGCGTTCAATTTCTTCACATGCGCGTTGTGTGGTCCTTGTTCGCAAGTAAAAGAGGACTGCGCACATCAGCGAGATGTGTGCTGTCCGCTCCCCGCTCCACTGAGGCAGCAAGCAGCATCAGAGTCCGGCCGCTGTAAGTGTTCAGAAAATGAAAACGGAGTCCCAGCGCTGTAGCACATGCAGTGGGTGATTGGTCATCTTACCACTCCTGCCCTCATAGAACCGCAACTCGTATAAAGCATGACATTCACAGCAAATAGTGGTATGAAATACCTATAATTATGGCATAACAAGCATATAGAAAAGAAACATTCTAAGCAATAGAGATATGAGATATCTATAATTACGTCAGTACAAGCATAAAGAATTAAACTGCACTTATCTGGCTGTTAGGCAGCAAAGAAAGAGGACACAAAATGGTGACTTCTACAGTTATATGGGTAGCTCATATATAATTGGAGCATGTGACATGGGAGGTACAGGAAAACATGGGTAATGTAGTAAAGAAATGAGAAGCATAATCAGAGCCTCCGGTCATGACATAGAATTTGTGGCATGTAAAAACAAAATGACATAGAAAGAAAAGAGAGGTAGGCATACTCCATGATGAAATGGCTTTGGGCCATAAAAGTTCATCAGTCCAATAGATGGTACAGTGGATGCTCACAGTGAGTATGAGTGTTTTTTGACAAGGGTTCAAACACCAGCTGGGGTAATTCGATTTTTCAATTTTTCTTCTATTTTACCCAAATGAAAGATGCCCTATTGTAAATCACCCCTAGCAGTGTTTGGGAGATTTGTGGCCTTTTTAGTCAAGCCAGTGCATGTCAGACATTGGTGAAATGCTGTGGCACGTGGAAGGGGGCAAGGTTTGCTATGAAAGAAATCCCTTAATTTGTGAAATGAGACTTTGGGGATGGTTGTGTAAGAAAAAGAAATGCATGGGGCAAGTGCCAGAGTGAAAGAAAAGAAGGGCTATTTGTTTATAAATCACGAAAATCAAATGTAGACATGTGGCATGTAAAAGCAAAACAACATGGAAATAGACACAGGACCATACACTCTTCCCATGACACAAAAGGCCTTAAGCAGCAGATAGTTCCAGTAATACAGATGGTATAGTGGAAGCTGAGAGGAGCTAGGAGTGCATTTTTGACCAAGGTTCTAACCCCAGCTGGAGAAAATCAATTTTTATATTCTTTTCCATTATTTTTCTAATTTACACAAATGAAAGCTGTCACTTTGTAAATCACCCCCTAGCATTTTATGGCAGCTTTGGGGCCTCTTTAGTCAAGCCAATGCATGTCAGACATTGGTGACATGCTGTGGCATGTGGAAGGGGGGCAAGGTTTGCAATGAAAGAAATCCCTTATTTTGTGGAATGAGAATTTGGGGATGATTGGGTAAGAAAAAGAAATGCATGGGGCAAGTGCCAGAGTGAAAGAAAGGAAGGGCTATTTGTGTTTAAAATATGAAAATCAAGAGCGGATTTGTGGCATGTAAAAGCAAAACAACATAGAAATAGAAGAAGGACCACCACAATTTCCTCATGACAAAAAGAACTTGGGCTGACAAAAATTTTAGCAAAAGAGATGGTACAGTGGCAGTTCACTGTGGCAATGAGTGTTTTTTGACCAAAGTTCAAACCCCAGCTGGGGAAAATCGATTTTTTTACATTTTTTTCTAATTTCCACAAATGAAAGCTGTGCCTTTGTAAATCACCCCCTAGCAGTGTCTTGGAGAATTATAGCCTCTTTAGTCATAGTGCATGTCAGGCATTGATGGCATGCTGTGGCATGTGGAAGGGGGCAAGGTTTGCTATGAAAGAAATCCCTTATTTTGTGGAATGAGAATTTGGGGATGATTGGGTAAGAAAAAGAAATGCATGGGGCAAGTGTCAGAGTGAAAGAAAGGAAGGGCTATTTGTGTTTAAAATATGAAAATCAAGAGTGGATTTGTGGCATGTAAAAGCAAAACAACATGGAAATAAAAGAAGGACCGGCACACTATTTCCATGACAAAAGGGCTATGGGCAGCCCAAAAAATCAGCAGAGCAGATAGTACAGTGGTAGCTAACATGGGCTATCATTGTTTTTTGATCAGGGTTCAAACCCCAGCTGGGGAAAATCGTTTTTTATATTCTTTTCCATTTTTTTTCTAATTTAAACAAATGAAAGCTGTCCCTTTGTAAATCACCCCCTAGCAGTGTATGGGAGATTTGGGGCCTCTTTTGTCAAGCCAATGCATGTCAGACATTGGTGACATGCTGTGGCATGTGGAAAGGGGGCAAGGTTTGCTATGAAAGAAATCCCTTATTTAGTGGAATGAGAATTTGGGGATGATTGTGTAAGAAAAAGAAATGCATGGGGCAAGTGTCAGAGTGAAAGTAAGGAAGGGCTATTTGTGTTTAAAATATGAAAATCAAGAGTGGATTTGTGGCATGTAAAATCAAAACAACATGGAAATAGAAGAAGGACCAGCACACTCTTTCCATGACAAAAGGGCTATGGGCAGCAAAGAAATTCAGCAGAACAGATCGTACATTGGTAGCTAACATGGGCTATCATTGCTTTTTGACCAGGGTTCAAACCCCAGCTGGGGAAAATCGATTTTTATATTCTTTTACATTTTTTTTCGAATTTAAACAAATGAAAGCTGTCCCTTTGTAAATCACCCCCTAGCAGTGTATGGGATATTTGGGGCCTCTTTAGTCAAGCCAATGCATATCAGACATTGGTGACATGCTGTGGCATGTGGAAAGGGGGCAAGGTTTGCTATGAAAGAAATCCCTTATTTAGTGGAATTAGAATTTGGGGATGATTGTGTAAGAAAAAGAAATGCATGGGGCAAGTGTCAGAGTGAAAGAAAGGAAGGGCTATTTGTGTTTAAAATATGAAAATCAAGAGTGGATGTGTTTCATGTAAAAGCAAAACAGCATGGAAATAAAAGTAGGACAGCACCCTTTTTCTATGACAAAAACACTTTTGGGGAAGGATTTTAAATGCAGAGCACATGGTATAGTGGTAGATAACAGCAGCTATGTGTACCTTTTGGCAAGGGTTCAAACCCCCTGGGGAAATTTATTTTAATATTTTTTTTAATTATTATTTATTTATTTATTTTAGTAGAGTGAAAGATAGTCCTTTGGAAATCGTTAACTGACATTATCTCCAGTTAATCATGAAAGAGAATGTAAAAAATCTGTGGCACATGTCACATGAGCTGTGGCATATGCCACATGACAGAGTGACACGTGTCACATGCCAGGAATGGGCTCCAACCCTTACTGGAGACCACTACCCCTTCCACATACCTCAGGAAGTTTTAATTCATAGTCTGCTTAAAAAGTTTAAATGACTATATGTGCTTTTGTTTGTGAGAAGAAATATATTTATTTCTCACGTGCACACAATATTCACGATTTTCAGTTGTTGGTGCCTCCACCACTTAGGTGTGGCCCCTTGTTTGCCCTATAAATAATAATCACCTTTAAAGATGCCACTGACTGTGGCCAAAAACAGCAGGAATTTTCCGTGGCGCACACATTCAAAAAAATTACATAGAAATAAAGAGACTCTGCTTACTAGGCTTGAAAGCATTCCATGCTCTTCGTTAAGTAAACTAACCATCTGTTTCTACGCTAAACGAGGTGGTTAACTTCCAAAACACAGATAAGGTACAAGAGTAACGAGAAATCCAACATTCCGTGCAACAAGTGGAGCATCCATTGTTACAAGATAACTTTTGTTTAATCAGTGTCAAAGCCTTCGGATGCATTTACAAATTAAATGAGAGTTAAAGATGATTTTAAGAATAAAAGCGTATTTCAATGTGTAGGTTACGGGATACACGAGTAGAACGGAAAGGCAGGTTAGAGTTTAGTCCCAAGACTCCGAATGCTCACAGAAACCATGAATGATCCTCAGAAAATTTCAGGCTACAGTGGATCTAAAAATGCTTCATTAAGTCAGTTGAACTCGGAGAAAAATGTACGACTGCTTTATACGTTCAGCTGAAAAGGGGTATTTATGGAAACGTCTGCACAGAAAGAACACTTTTGTAAAAGTGCCTAAAACCCTAATAAACATCACGTTGTAATCTCTCACTGGCCGGAGTACAGTTGTACTTGAAATGCAAAAACCTACTTTTGTCAAAAATAAAAATGACATTGCTTCAAGTTACTGCAAGATCCATGCACATAATTCTAATGCGCGCAGATGGGCTGGGTCGGAATCAGTGAGCTGAAAGAATTCTATTCCCCGGAGTAATGCCCTGGGCGTCACTCCACTTCTTCAGCTGGGGTGTATAAGAGCTCCCAGAGTTGGTCATTCATCGCAGCCCTAGAACAAGGAATGGCACTGTGCTGTCGGCAGTGATGCTCGGGTTGCAGACTGGCATGCTTCCAGGCAAGCAACACATGATGCTCTATTGCTGCAGGCGCTCAACTTTCCCAATAAGAGCTCAAAGTACAGTGCTGCCTGGCTGCACTCCTAATGTTGTGCAACATCCCTGGCTCGAGCCTCACCTGTAGCTGGTCAGCACGCTCTTGTTCACCACAACGATCAGGGAAGAACTAATGCCGTAGAAAGCGGCTGCGAAGAGCTTCAGAAATAAGGTTACCGTTTCGGCCGCCATCCCCAAACCCTCATCCCTGTATGCAGAGGATTTGGCGGCGTCTTCGCCTTTAACCAGCTCATGCTGACGTCTGCGAACTTCCGCCATGGCCTCAGGAATGCAGTGAGAGTCGCGCATGCGCAATGACTGATGTGGGAGGAGAGAGGGAGGGTGCCACGCAGTTCAAGCACGGCAGACTGCAGTCTACCCCAATACTCGTACACTTTACGATGTATGTATGTATCGGCCATATCTCGAAGGAAACATTTTCAGCGGGCTACTTTACAGTCGGCTACATTGGGATGTAATACAATAACCATGCCAAGGTCGCGTTTCCCAGTTACTTGAAAAGGTTTCAGCTAGTTTCGTGCTTTTGAAAATATGCACAGTCTATTTTTTTCAATTAGAAAATGTTAACAACATATCATGGTATATCGTGGCTTTGTACAGGAATAATAAAACGTCACTTAGGAAGTGGATGGTTGTAGTGTTTAACGCATATGAGCTACTTTTAAAATGTGTATTTTCTTCTTGTAACCGCGCTAAATGTTATCGCGCTAAAAGTTAAAAAATTGCAAAAAAGCATTGGCCGCGCGAGACGCGCTCTGTGGTGGGGGAGGGGGGAGGAGCGGGAGAGCAAGTGACGCGCGGCCGTGAAAGTGACACGGCCGCGCGGCCCCGAGAAGCGCTCTGTGGTGGGGGAGGGGGAGGAGCAAGTGAGAGGAAAGACATATGGCGCCTGGAGCATGCGAGGAATGCGCGTTACTGTGCGCGTACTCGCATGCTCTAGGCCAGCCAAAAGTTGTGGTCGCATTTCTGCAAGCCCACTACAAAATGTCTCGCCCAGAGCCAGCGCTGGCTTTCAGGGCGAGACCTAAAAAATCATCTAGGTAATGTGTGGCTTTTTCGTGACCTGACCTGTATGAAAAACACCATTGTAAAAATGTGCTAAAAGCCTCAAAAAGATTGCAAGATGTGGCACATCCCATGGGTAGCACTTTATCTACAAAAAACTGATTGTCAAAATGAATACCCACCAGTGAAAAATCGGATGAACAGGTAACAATCTGAAAGCTGATTTTATGTCACACAGCCAATTCCGCTTTTGTGCCCACCTTTCTTATCAGCTCAAAAGCTACATCTATGGATGCAAATTGCACAACAGTATCATCCCTTGCTATGAAGTCATTTACAGACAAGCCCTGAGGCCATGAAAGATGTCGAATCATCCGAAATTCACCTACTGCTTTTTTAGGTATTACTCCTAGTGGGGATATTATGAGGTCAGGCAGCGGCCTCCAAGAAAAAGGACCAGCCATTCTTCCCTCTCACACTTCTGTGTTCAGCTTTTGTTTAACCAACTTAGGATGTTCATTTGCTGACTTAAGATTTTTTGCGAATCGACGATACGTTGGACCCTGGTAACCTAGTCTAAAGCCTTCCTTAAATCCCCACTCCAGCCTTGCTGCTTCTTCCCTGTTAGGGTAACATTTTAGCCAAAAACATAACTTATCTACATCAATTGGAGTAAAAGCCCTTGAAACCAGGTTGAAAGGATCCACCCTGCCCCTGCCTTGGCCAAAACCTCCCCAGTTCGCTTGGTATCCGAAACACTGCAATACGGAATGTTTTCCTCCACATTTGAAACATTCATGTTTGTACCTACATGGGTTCTTTTGACAATATCCCGTTGAAATTCCAGCATGCCCCTGAATTTGGAACTTGAGTTCTATTCCAGAATTCCCCCCCGAGGTGGGCTTAGCAAGAAAAGGCTGATGTGATATTGCTAAACCACTAGCTGAATGCATCATAGGAGGGGGTCTTTGTGGATACATCCACTGCACCCATAATTCGTTATCTACCTCCCCCCAAGGTTTCTCAGGAATGATAACTAAGCGAGCCTGAAACTCCTCAACGTAATGTAGCCAAGGAAAGCCCCCAAATTCCATGTGTGCTTTCCGAATAGTGTGCATGTATTTGAATGTTGCTACAGCTTGTTCTGGAAACGTTTCGCAATATACACTAGCGAATATTAAAAAGGCTGACGTTCATGTATCAATTGTTGTAGGCACTCTTGGCCTTTTTGCCAACTCCCATTCTTCTTCCCTCGACCCTTCTTTTGATTGAATCTCCCTATGAAGCAATTTGAAAACGTCCACAAAATCGCCTTTCCAGATTTTTAGGTCGAGCCTAGCGCAGCGCTGCTCTAGGAGATGACCTTTTGGAATCGGTCTGCACTTTCCAAACACTCGTGCTTGTGGTGGCATCCACCTTGCGGGAGCAGCGGCACGCAGGGGCCATCTGTTTCCAATTAGCGTGGCTGCGCGCACTTGTTGACATTTCTCTACTCTCGCTCCCCTGCCTGTCTCACCCTCGCCCTCCCTTGTCAACTGGTTCCTCCTAAACAAGTTTATAGCTTGTTTTCTTCTAGTAACAGAAGCACGTCATGCGGCCCCGCGCGTCTGCGTCCTTAGCTTTGATCGTAATAACAGCGACAACAGCAGACGAGCATGTGTGTCCAAAATGTTAAACACTTGTGCTGCCTTGAAGTCGAAAATATAACTGAAAAGCCTCATTACTCTGTGCCTGCTGCTCGAGCTGTGGGCAAAAATATGCAAAAAAAGCTTTTCGGAAATTTGTACGACAATGTGGTTTCATTCTTTTGACTCGGTGCATAATTACTGCAAATTGAGACTTCAAAAGGACGGCAGCAGAACCGGGATAAGGCCTCAGCAGAGCACGCAATGATGCTGGGCGATGCGCTCCTTTTCTGCAGTCCCCCCTCCCCCCCCACCCCCTCCGCTTGTTTTGTGCTTGTTTGAAATGGAAATTAAGGCCTCCCTCGTCACGCGGCCCTGCGCGTCTACGTCCTTAGCTTTGATCGTAATAACAGCCACAACAGCAGTCGAGCATGTGTGTCCAAAATGTTAAACACTTGTGCTGACTTGAAGTAGAAAATATAACTGAAAAGCCTCATTACTCTGTGCCTGCTGCTCGGGCTGTGGGCAGAAATATGCAAAAAAAGCTACTTTGTGGGCGAGGGTCATTTATATTATGTACATGAAGGGTTTTGCCTGGCCTCTATTGGGCAAAAGTACTTGAAGTAATTCCACAATGTTATTCACCTTGACGCTATTGCCATTTTGAGTTAAGAATATTTTATGACAACTACAAATAGATAACTTCTAATGTTTCTACCAATCCAGTGACATTTTCCCTTTTCCGCTACCCGATTTGGAGAGGGGTGGAAGGTGTTTAGGGCAATGGATTAAGTCAACTGTTCAAAGAAGTGTCCCGAGTATAATAATATGGGTTGCTTTTTATATGTGACTAAATACAGCCCATTTTTCACTCTATATGTGATGACAAATGATATTATTACCCAATTTATGTTACTCAAAGTACCCAATGTGTGGGGGTATTCAGTAGTGTGCGACTGTAGTGTTTATAAACAGCACATTACTAGTGAGCATATGCGGATTTAGTAAATATGATTGCACTTGAGTATCACTGAGTGGTGTGTGTGTTTGAGAACGGTGTTTACACTTGGAGTTTGAGTGAGTGATTATTGTTGGAGACGTCTTTAGTAATTTCATTACGTGTCAGTGCATTTTAATGTGCAAGCAACCAGTGTGGCTGTTTGGTGAGTAAGCTGGGAGTTGTGAAGAGGCTGGCCCCCCTGTCATCTTGTGGCTTCCCCGCCCCAAAGCCTCTGCCTGTTGAGATACGCAGTGCTCACTCACCAGGCCGGAGGCACTGACGCGCAGCAGTACCATGCATGCATAGCAGTCAGGGCTACAGTGGCATTCCCCGGAGACGTAGCAATGTAACTTTTCTGTCCGTTGCTATAATTGTTTCACAGTCAAAACTACCACTAAAACAAGCATTTGCAATGCAATCGGTCTCGCATTTGTGAAACTTGGAGCTATTGGTGTTGTAAATACATAACGTGCTATAACTCTTAATAGAAATGCAATTTTTAAAGACCCAAAATTGCCTCTCCCTATTTTTGCCCACTATAAGTCTTATGAAGCTCAAACTGATGCAGTTTGGGCTGTTATAGAGGAAGAGGAAAGAAGTACCCAAGGGAAATAGCTGGAAAATATATGCAGCCTCATGGAGTGCATAAAAAAAGTAAAGTGTAATTTCCAAAAAGTGAGCAATGCAAAGACTTAACTAAAGAGGCTGTGCACCAGAGGAGGGACAAACATATAAGAGGAAGGGAAACCCACACAAGGCAACGAATAAAAAGCAAGTTAACGAGAGTGACAATAAAGCCAAACAATGGCAAGCACTGGGTGGGCTCTAAGCCCACTGTCAATTCACAATAGATTTTTCACAAGCCGACAGTTTGCACTTTCATATACTCGAGACCTAAAAACGAACACAAAAGCTGTAGTAATGAATTGACCTCACTTCCTTCCAGGTCGGACCACCAGCACGTGACGTCACATCCCCCCCACCCCCGTGGCGTCCCAGCCAGTAATCACGCAACCAGTGCCCCTGCTGAGGGCAGGCCCCGCCCGACTCACTGTCTCGGTTACGGTATTGGGCACAGGACTGCCTCGGCCAGGTGACGTCACAGGCCTGGTTGTACAGTGTCAGTGACTCAGCCGCGCCGCGGGCGGGAATTTCAATGCAGCAGGGCGCTGATACATTGTAGCAACAGTGCACAATAAGATCAAAATATATACCGAGAATGTGCTGGTGGCAGCGCCCGGTCCGGCAAATATGCGGGGAGCAGCAGAGCCGGCGCAGGTCATGTCACACAGGCCGGCGCGTGCGCTAAGCAAGCAGCCTGGCGTGGCCAGTTACTTCAGCTCTGGTACAGCAGACAGTGGCTTAAATTGCGTGACAATGCATTTCAGTGCGGTGATGCGGAACACCACACTGAAATGCGTTAGAGTCACGCCTGCTGCGTGATACTTGGCAGGCCTGAGGAAGTGAGGTCAATTCAGCCAGGAAGCGGGGACTCGACTGGAGGCACGCGCCGGCGGGCAGTCACTGACTGACTGTGTCCTGTCCGCGTCCCTCCCAGCATGAACTCAGTGCGCTGCGCATATTACCTACGTTGGAGGGCAGCATCGCTCAGTAGGGCGCCTGAGAGGCCTTGGGCGCTGCGGAGTGCGACGGTGCAGCCCCACCGCCGCCGACGAGACCGAACTAGTCGCTCAGACAGTGAGGACAGGCCCACTGGACACGGAGTCGACGCGGGCCGCGCCTGCAGCGCCGGCCCGGCCACAACGTCGCCAGCCCAGCCAGGGACTGACAGTGACTCAGAAACAGTAAGTAACTTGGCCAGGCAGCCTGCAGCCCAGCCTGCCACTTTAGAGTACTACTGTAACTCTGTCATGTTGTTGTCACACACTCACACTGTGCTTCGCTGGCTATGCAGGCGTTGCCAAATTCAATCACGGCGCACGCAGCATCACGATGCCTGCAGTAGCTTCCACTTGCCCGGGCCAACGCCCCCTTAGCTGGTGTGCAAATCAGACTACAACACAGACATGCGGGTACTGCAAGGTGTCCCGCTGATTCCTCGGTGTGATATGGCTATAGTCCTGACTTGGTTGGTGATCGCGGCGTGGCTATGGTTTCCTGTTTGTTGGGGGACTCACTGTCCATCCTGGACGACACTGGAGGCGGTGAACCCGAATTGCCTCGGCCCGCAGTGGCTCTTGGCATGAGCCTGCCAGTGCCTGCAGCCTCCTGGACATCCTTGGCAGAGTCTGTATCGCTGCCTCCAATGGAGCGGCACCACCACCACAGTCCGAATGGACTCCCATCTGCGGTCGCTGCCCAAGTATGTTAAAATTACCAGCCTGTGTGTGCCAGCGCGCGATCAGGCAGCTGCAGCGCCTGCCGGTGTTAATACTCAAAAGGTGAAATAGGTGGCGCGGCCCCCGCTGCGTGAGGTCTGTAACTGAGTGTGATGTTGTAGGGGCCTGCTCTCTGACACCGGTTCCCTGTTGGGCCGGGTCACTCACGTGAGGTCAGAGAGAGGCCCAGACCTGATGCTTCCCTGATTTTGCCTAGAACGAGGGGCCCACCACAAAGGCTGACAATCTGTGTTTTGTTTTTCTGCTGGAGTCAGCAAAGGCTGGAAGCACAAGCCTCAAATAACGCACAACCGCAAAAAAACTGTTCCTGAGCTACTGTGCAGTTTTAATTTAATTTGTTGCAAAGAAGCTTCCTGCTATTTGTATCATTCTAAGTATATTACTTAGTCATGAGTCCCATAAATGGAAGTCATTTAACAATTTTTTCTTGCGCTTTGCACCAGTTAACTTAGATTTTATCGTTCCCTAAATTAGTGTAATGTCTGATATTTATGTTTCCCTTGCCTTCATTGCTTGATTTTGCTCGTGAGAAAGTGTCACTCATAATCGTTAAAATGTCACTCATAATTACTCTGAAAATATGAAAATGTCACACATGGCAATCTGAAACCTTGGCAGCTATGAATAAATAAAGGGGCGACTTCCGCTCGTGGCAGTTAGCCCGTACCATACCACCAAGTGTGTCCCGAGTGCTATATAGCCTTTCTCCTTATAGGCCCCATTCCCCAACAGTGGCTGTTCCCCATCCCCGCAATACCCCTCACCACATCTGCGTCGAGGACACAAGGAGAGCCCGGGGGCCAACCGCTACCGCTGCAATTTTGCCTGGAAAAAAAGCCAGCTGGGGAGCCCACAGGCAGCGTAGCGGGAAGCCTCTTTCTCCGACGAGCACTGGCAGCTCTGTCCCGGGGCCTCCGTGCAGTACAGGGGCCAGGGCCGGACTGGCCATAGCGGGCACCGGGCATTTCCCCGGTGGGCCGCCAGGGTTGGGGGCCGGTTTTGGGCCCCTGGGGGCCGATTTTGTTACAGGGCCGTTTTTGCAGCATAGCTGCAATATCGGCCGCTGTAACGAAATCGGCAGAAACCGGCCCTGGTAAACAGCTCGACCGCACCCCCAAACCCCTGGGGGGCTGGCCAAGCACTTTGCCATGGCCGGTTTTGGGTCCCAGTCCGGCCCTGACAGGGGCAGCAGGTAAGAGGCGAGGCACGCAACGCCCATTCGGCTGAGTGGGCTGTAGCCCCTCCCCCCCGTCGGTTTCTGTGGACTGGGGCTGGTGGGCTGCCAGCCTGGCCTGCAGGTGGGACGCTTTAAAAGTGTTCCTTTCGTCTCTCAAGCACGTTTTTGAAGTGCCATGAGCCAGTCTTCCTTAACCGCCCTGCCTGAGCATTTCCCTATCAAGGAAGATTAAGAGGTGTCAAGACGGCAGCACAAACAAAAGCTGCTGTAATTAAAGCCCACCCTATCAACAAACACTCAGCATGGGTACTTTGCAACATACCCTCTGCAATATAAGCCTAGCAATTAATCCCCAAAGCAAGGCAATTTAGACAGTGACGTGGGTGAAGGAATTTGCCTGGTAAGGAAAAAACTTATCAAAGTGAAACTAGTGGGTAGATGAAAACATTACTATTAGAATCAGTTTGTTTTATTTTCTTAGTAATCAATCAATCACAGAATTTGTAGAGCGCACTACTTACCCGCGAGGGTCTCAAGGCGCTGGGGAGAAAAAAAAGGGGGGGGAGGGTGCTGCTACTGGTCGAACAGCCGGGTCTTGAGTAGCCTCCTGAAGGTCAGCAGGTCTTGGGTCTGTCGTAGGCTTAGTGGAAGGGTGTTCCAGGTCTTGGCGGCGAGGTGTGAGAAGGATCTGCCGCCGGTGGTTGTTCTTCGAATGCGAGGGACGGTGGCGAGGGAGAGGTCGGCGGAGCGGAGCTGGCGGTTGGGGACGTAGAAGAAGAGTCGTCTGTTGAGGTAGGCTGGGCCAGTCTTGTGGAGTGCCTTGTGTGCGTGGATGAGGATTAGTAGCGTCAAACTCCTCGCCATGTGCAGCACCACAACATAAGTGGAAAAAGTAATATAGCATCCTGACATGAGGTAAGAAGAGCTATTTAAGTGTCATCGGAAAATACACTAAAATGTTCCTCTGTACATAGATAGGTCTATGTGCCTTCCACAGGGCTTTAAAGTCCCCACATGAGTTTGATTTAGAGTGCGGGCATGTCAGACTTTCATCCTTCTGTTATTGATACAATGGTTAACACTACAGAACGTTTGTAATCCTGCATAACTTTGCAGAATACAAAATTATATATTTGTTAAATCAATGACAGATTTAAAGTTACATTGTGTTGCATACTGCAATGCCTATAAATAAATTCTCAAAACAACTGAAAGGCATCTGTTAAGTTGTTTTTCAATATCATAGCTCTTTCCTCAAAAGTACTAAATCTTCCTGAAAAGGTGCATAGAGCTATGGCATGTATGGTGGAGTAATGGTAGTCCATTCCAATATGCGATACTCTTGATACAGAACATATCAGAAGTATGAGTTTTGCGCCTAGCTGCTCATGTTTACACATTTGCAAAAGTAAGTTTCAGCATGTCAAACTGCCAAAATTTACCAGGGGAGAAAAAAGGTCAAGAAAACACCAGGATATAGGGATTGGCGTGAAAAGCACCAAAAGCCACCTGTTATGCTCCATTTTTTGGGCAAAATCATAATTGGTGCTGTTTATCACACTCGATAAATTCAGAATTTGTGATTGGATTTTATCAGGTGTGATAAATATCACACTGTTCTTTAGGGCATTTAGAATCTAAGACCAAGGGCAGTAATATAGAGCAAAGTACAGAGCTGTGCAGGCTGAGTCCATATCATTTTCCATCTTTCCTTAGTGGAGAATATGTGCATGCCATGAGTTTTTTCAGAATGTCCATGGCGTCTTTAATGCTCTATTTAATCTGTATATGTTTATTTGCCTCAAGTGAATGTGATGCACATCTAAGAATGCCAATTTTAATCTGTAAATGTACATTCCTAATGTAAATGTATATTCGGTAACTTGCCAACCAATGGAAGCGGGGCTAACACTTCAACCAATGGGGCAGAGCTATCCTTGGAGCCAATAGTAGAAACTAGAGAGATAAATTGTGAATTTGAAACATACTTGTCAAACCGAATACAATTACAACAAACGTTATAATACATTTGACAATGTTTACAGGCCACTGACAGAGGGCCCGATTTATATGTTGCGGAGAGGGAACTCTCTTCACTGGAACCAGTTCTATCGATATTTGCAACTCCTGTCCTTTTTTTCTGGTTTGCAGAAGCTTTTGGAGTTCAGTCCACTGGACGCACAGCTATTACTTGGAGAACAAACTTTGTTATAATAGTGCATTTTAGTATGGTTCTAGAGTCATTTTAATGCGTTCAGAGGTTAATCAAGGAAATCTTCACTTGATGCTTTATCTGCGAATGTCAGTGAAAGAATTTGTGCTTTGATTATTAACATATTTATTTATATTTGTATATAGTTATTTGTAATTACTGAGCTTGTGCATACATTTTCTAAATATAAATGTTAATTTTTTGCATGTTAATCTCTTAATGTTTCCCTTCCCAGGATGTGAAGACCTTGTTGAGCAGGTACGATTATCTTCTTTAACAGCTCATCATACTATACTTGTGTTATTTGAGTCAGGAGACGTTTCCCACATGATCTCTTATAGGCCCTTTGAGTGTTTAATGTTTAATTAAAAACATTATTTACAATTCCCCGTGAGGAGATTTTTCACCCGACAGAAATGTTTGTAGCTCATAAAAAGCATAGCTTTTGCAGCTCTTGTACCATGAGGTGTACTTGCTGTTTGACAGGTATATAAACATTATTAAACGCAAGTAATCATTCTTGATCCTTGGAAACTCACTATTTAACTGAAAAATGTAGTATAATAATTGTTCTTTGATTTTTTTATTTTTAGTCTAATTTTGCCCTTCTACATAGTTTTTTTGTTTTCTCCATCTTTCTGTTCTTCACTCTCTATTCAATTTGGTTTTTAGGTTTCCCCTAGATAGCTCATGCGCTGTCTCTGAGAGCCATTTTGTTTACATACAGTGGGCTTACAGCCTGCCCAAAGCTTCCCATTGGTGTCGCTCTCATTTGCTTCACTCCCACTTGTCATGGCATGTGTGGGACATGTCCCTTTCTTGTGTTTGTCCCTCGCCTGGAGCATGGACCAAATTTTGGGTTCAAGCACTCCATATGATTGTTGTGTTTTCAATCTGTCTCCCATATACCCATCCATGTAGCTTCTATTCCATTCCACCCACGCCCTTACATGCTGCTTCTTTACCCTCCCACTTCACGCCCAACAATGTAGGCAAATCAGCTCATCTATGAGCGCGGATAGGTCAGTCGTGGTGACACAGGACACCCGGGCCAGCTTTAGCGCTGGTGGCGCCTGGTGCGACAATGTTTGTAGGGGCCCCCCCAATGACCACCTCCGCCACAGATTCCTTCACCGCCACCTTTTAACACTGCCCATCAAGTTTCCATGACCACTCTCTCTCAGATGCATCTAATTAGTTTTATAGTGCCACTCATACCAGTGTAGGGTGTCAGAGCACTTTACATAACACACACATTACACAGTAACAATCAATTATACATGTGTAAATCTGTGTTTTGGAAATGTTACATAAGACAGAGGACTACAAGGTGTAGGAGTCACAAGTCATCCATGCTGGTAGGCAATAAAGTTTAAGAGTGCGTGGTCTTGAGAAGCACAAACTAATCCATACCTTGCAGTCTGCATGTAGCTCTTTAATGATAGATAATAGCTCACTGTTCTATATTAGGATTTTAGCTTATAAACTGCACGTAACAAAAGGATCTCTATGACAAAAGCAGTAACCCACTGACCTATTTACATTATACGCACTTTGTGATCTGCATGTTGAATGTTCTTTGCAGCAGGAATATTAACCCTCTGCACTGCCTTACGAGGAGTCAGAACTTCTACTAGACAAAACTCTGATCTCTCTTTAGGAAGAACATTGATCACCGGAGTTATCTTGACATTTTTATTGTTGCCTAAAAATTGCTGAAGGCAATGAACACAACATCAGGTGCTTTTAAAACCATAATATTCTTGCAAATAGGTGCCCCTACCTGAAGTCGGCGACCGGTGTGGTGGCACCGGTCACACCGCCCTAGTGCCGACCCTGCAGAATACCCATATCCTTGTACTGTAAAATGTGACACTGATTCTGTGTGCCTTCCAAATAAAGAATGCTGCAACATTATTTCTTGTCCTCCAGATATCATTTACTGAGTAAAACATTGTTTCTGCTGCGGTTTTCTAGTTTTTCCAAAATATAGTGCTTACCAGGTGCAGTGCCTCTGTGAAACATTGACAAAACTCTTGAGAGTAGCTTCTCTTCAGAGATTAAGGACTCCATAAAACTTGAACTGATGGTCTGACATAGGCCTTTCACTGCATTCCTCTAGGCCACTGGACTCTATACCGCTGTTTTCTATTCTGCGCTAATCTACTCCACATCATTGCACTATACGCCACTGCACTCAACGCCATTCTACTCTGCACCACTTCACTCAACGCCACTGCACTCTATGCCACTCTTACTCTACTCTGCACCACTTCACTCTATGCCACTGCACTCTGACACTCTACTCTATTCTGCAGCACTCTGATGGAGCAGGGTAAATGTAAAAATTTTAACCTCCTAATATTTTCGTAAAAGATTAATAAACATGTTCGTTTAAGTAAATAACCAACAATGTATGTTAAGGGTTAAAGGTAACACGCTATTCGGTGTGCAAATTAATTGACTTATAATTGTTTACGTTTCTAACATAACATAATATTTGCGTACTAATTAAATAATAAATGCATGATTTGTGCTTTTAAATAAAACGTGTGGTTGCAAAATAAAGCGATGGTAAGTAAGGGACAGCTTTATATGTTGCTTCTGCTAGGTAATACCTAATTGGGGTACGTAGAAAGACGGGAGGAAAACGAAAGGGTTTTATTTCTTTGTTTTAACAATATTTTGTTTATCTTTGAAAATAGTGCGCTTAGGCCTGTCGAGCAGCAATATAAAATGGCCGCGAGTTGCTAGAGTACGCATGAGCGGGAAACCATGTGAAAGAGGAGAGAGGCTGTGGAAAAGGGTTGATCAAGTGCTGGTGCTGAGAGGCTAAGATGAAAGTATGGTCAAGGCTGTTGTGACCCTTCTGAGCAGATGTGTGCCAAGCTGATCAGCAAGAAGCGTGAGAAGCCTGACTGAATCAATAGACGGAACTGTATTACACAAAATGTAACAGAAAAAGATACAATTTGGACTGATCGAAACGGATGAGCAATTGCATGAACCGTGGGAAACGATGCTTGCATGGACATTCCCCACGGAACTGATTAAGACCAGGAAGTTTGATTAAAATGTATATGGGCCTGAGTTCTTGACCAATGAGAATGAATCGCGCCATGAAGAAGAAACATTTTATGCTGTAAGCTAGAATTAGGGTATAAGAAGACCTACTCTTGGTGGGAGGGGTTAGAATGCTGTTCGAATGCTGCGGGAGATGCTGCAGAAGTTAGATGCTGCGTGAGTTAGATGCTGTAGATGGGAGAAGTTGCGGTTGCTGATGCTGACGAGCTGATGCTGCTGCTGTTATTTTTCTTTTCCAGTTGAGTATAAAGATGCTGCTTTAGGAGAACTTTTTATTGATAGATTTTTTTAGAATTATTAGGCTTTCCCCAGATAGATTGATAGATTGATCTATAGAGTTCTTATTATGATAACCTCATTTTTCCGTCTAATAAAAGTGCCTTGCAATTTCAAACTATTCTTATATTGATGATAAATGTAATGATCTGAATATTAAGCTTAACCTCATTTCCTGCATTCAAAACTTTATATAAACTTTATTATTCTTTAAACAAATGACTCAGTGATTCTTTAGCTCAATGATTAAAAATGAAATGTTAAAGAGTTTATTGTGATTGAGCTGGTCTTAATCACCATCAACTGATTCCTACTAGTTGGTCCATCGACCAATGAGTGGAATACCTTAAAAGCAAATGAGAAATATTATGTCATTATAAAAGAGGTATCCCGTCTCCTTCCAGTGAATCGTTTTTCTCCTAGGTTCATGACGGAGGAAATCCAGGGAACAAATGAGTAAGTGAATGTATATGCGGTGTTATGGGCCCCACCGTCCTATGGATATAGTGTGTGTGTTAGAGAAATAATTGCACCTGGATGACCAAAGCATAATAGGAGAATTATTTTTATTGTTAGCGCTGGATCAGATTTCTTGGTAGCAGAGTTATGGTTTTGTGATTATTGATTATTGATTATTGATAAGTTCATATCTAACACTTTTTGTTGAAGTCGTGTTATGTTATATGTAAGTTTTCACGCTTCCGGGAAGTAGGAAGTGGAACACGTGTGGCAAGAGAAGTCACATGGAATTTTACACTGTCTGAGTTCATTTTTGGTAATAACACAGGTTGTGTTATGTTAGGGACATTTTGCGTATAAAAGGTGTGTAAGTGAAATAGTGATCGGTTTTCTTGTGAAACTCTGGCCTTAATTCTCAGGAGCAGTATAGTCCCCACATGTGTTTTATCCCCAGAGAAACGGGTTTACTGATTGCTTGAAAGAAGGGTAAGGTAGAGGGAAGTGCTACTTTATCGGCGAAACTGAAAATTCTGTGGTAGGGTAGAGGTAAGCGCTGCCTACTGGAAAATACAGAATTCCTGTGTAAATGGTCAAAGCTATCTTTTCGGTTTTGCGAATCAGACAATGGAAATGTGGTTAAAATGTTGTAACTAACAAAAATTGTTGAAAAAGAAATTGCCGATAAATTTTGTAAAGGAGGGGTCAAGAGCAAAAGTGACGTAGACAAGAGTCGCGCTGGGATTGGACAGTGCGATAGTCACATGAGAACAGGAGCAGGACTGACGTAGACAAAAGCCGCGCTGGGATTGGACAGTGCGCCGTAGACAGAAATCGCTGTGATTGGAGTGTTGGTGTGAGTCGCGCTTGTATTGGTTGAAATAACGCATAGGGAACAGTGTTGAATTGCGGATCGTTTAAGGAGAAAAAGGTTGTGAATCATGTCGTACTATGAGTATGGAAAAGAGAAACCGTCATGGATGTCGAAAGTTAAGAACTTCTTTAAGAAGGACAAAAAGGTAGTGACTAGAGAGGGACAACGCCATTCTACTCTGCACCACTTCACTCAACGCCACTGCACTCTATGCCACTCTTACTCTACTCTGCACCACTTCACTCTATGCCACTGCACTCTGACACTCTACTCTATTCTGCAGCACTCCACTCTACACCACTGCACTCTTTGCCACTACACTCTACTCTGCACCACTGTACCCCACTGTACTCTTGGCCACTCTACTGTGCACCCCTCTATGCCAGTGCACGCTACACCACTGATTTCTACTCTTCGCCACTTCACTCTACACCACACCACTTCACTCTACGCCTTTATACACTACTCTGCATCACTCTACTCTACAACACTACTCTACTGCACCCCCGTAAGAATTTCGCACAATGCCAATTAGGATATCAGCAAATATCCACCTGCTCAAGCTACAACTACCTGGGTGTCCGGTTCAGCGAAGGGGCAAAACCAGGGGCCCATCTTTAACACCTTAGAACAAAAGGAGCCGGGGTTATTCATAGCTTGAACAGCTCAAATTACAAGCTACACAGCCCAACAGCTGACCCAATATTAAACGTCCTGCTAGCTAAGCTAGTACCTTCTCTGAACTATGGCCACCTAGCCTTCCCAGGAAAACTGGATTCATGCCTCACGAACTTCCAAACAATGGCCTGCAAAAAATCTTCACCTATCCACGGCATGCAAGGAGGGCCAGGATGAGGATGGAGCTGGGATTAGGAAGTCCGGACCTCACTTGCCTAGGTGACCTAATAAAATATTACATCAGAACCCTGCGTGCCCAGCTCCATCTCTTAAAGCCCAACTCAACACTCTATGTGACTGCACTTTAGTCTGCACCACTCTACTCTATGCACTCCACTCTACGCCACTCCACTGCACTCTATGCCACTGCACTCCTTGCCACTCTTACTCTACACCACTCCACTCCACTGCCCTTTATGACACTCTATTCTGCACCACTGCACTCTATGCCACTCTACTCTATTGTGCACCACTCCACTCTATGCCACTCCACTTTACACCACTCCATGCCATTGCACTCTACGCCGCTCCAGTCTACCCTACTGAACTCTGCCACTCCACTCTATGCCACTCTACTCTATTGTGCACCACTCCACTCTATGCCACTTCACTTTACACCTCTCTATGCCATTGCACTCTACGCCGCTCCACTCTACACCACTCCACTCTACACTACTGCACTCTTTGCCACTGCACTCTACTCTGCACCACTCTACTCTACCCACTACACTCTTTTCAGCTCTACTCTATCTGCACCCCTCTATGCCAATGCACTCTACATCACTCAACTCTACGCCACTGTACTCTGCCACTCCACACTACACCACTGCACTCTACTCTGCACCACTCTGCTCTACGCCATTCCACTCTATGCCACTATATTCTTCTCTGCACCACTTCATACCACTGCACTGTATACCACTCCACTCCACTACACTCTACTATGCACCGGTCCACTCTACGCCACTTTACTCTGCACCATTCTTCTTTACACCACTGAACTCTATGCCACTGCACTCTACACCACTCTACTCTGTACCACACCACTCTACTCCACTGCACTCTATGCCACTCCACTTTACACCCCATCACTGCACTCTGTACCACTGTTACTCTACTTTGTATCAGTCCACTCTATGCCAATGCACTCTCCCACTCTACACCTCTCCACTCAACGTCAGTGCACTCTATACCACTCTAATATATGCCATTGCACTCTACTGCACTCCACTCTACACCACTGAACTGATGATCTGACTTAGGTCTTTCACTGCATTCCTCTAGGCCACTGTACTCTATGCCGCTGTTTGCTAATCTGCACCACTCCACTCTATGCCACTCCATTCTGCGATACTCCACTCCACACCATTGCACTCTACGCCACTGCACTCAATGACCCTCCACTCTGCACCACTCCACTCTACACCTCTGCAGTCTACGCCACTGCACTCTATGCTACTTTAACTCTACTCTGCACCACTCCACTCTGTGCCACTGCACTTTATGCTATGCTATTCTATTGTGCACAACTCCACTCTATGCCACTGCACTCTGACACTCCACTTTACACTACTCCACTCTATGCCATTGCACTCTTTGCCACTCCACACCACTACACTCTTCTCTGTACCACTCTACTCTACTCCACTGCACTCTTTGCCGCTCTACTCTGCACCCCTTTATGCCAGTGCACTCTATACCACTTAACTCTACTTTCCACAACTTCACTCTATGCCATTCTACTCTACTCGTCAGCCAATAAACAATGTTCACAAGGAACTCATTTGAACAATAGATGTGAAAGATAAGGTAAGGTGTGTTACCTCTGTAGTAACCTCGTGCGAGACGATACCCGTCACTAAGACTTCATTGTAAGCTGATTGCAGTCCTAGGGGACCTTAAATGATTCCTGGGTCACCAGTGCGCCCCTCCCCCCTGCCAGATCCTAGCAAGAGGCTGCTACACTAATTTGATAGGGTGACCAGTGCGCTGTATTAACTTACTGTTTTCTTGGCGCTCGATTCCACTACTGCTGATTGTGGCACAAGGGTAACTTATGTGATTTCCCTGGTGGTCAGTGCCCCTCCCTCTTGCCTGTTTACAGCACGAGGTTGCTATACTACTAAGATAGGGTGACCACTGCCCGTATCAATTGGTAGGGTGACCAGTGCCCTACATTAACTTAGCTGATTCTCTACGCTTGGTACCTTTGAGACAGGACAACCATTGCACGCTACACTTAACGGATTCCTTGCCGGAGTCTGCCTGACCCACTACATGGTCACCAATCCTTGACCATCAACATCAAGACGATTGCCTGGGTCCCCAGAATCCCTTGTCCCGTAGAGACCCCGTAACGCGAGAGGGTCGAAACGGGAGAGTCCTAGGACACCAGAGAGAAAAATTCCTATCGAGTGAATTGATAAATTGATTCCACAAGGGACCTCCCAGTTTATTCCAATAACCAACTGCTTCTTTTTAGTAGTCACTGTATAATATGTCGCTGTTGGTCACTATCCTGGGGCACGAAAGTCACTTGGATCACTTTTTATCTTGTATATAGTGTGAATACACAGTAATAGCTTAACTCTTTTTTTCTTATGATTGTTGTTTGCAAAATAAAAGCTACGCCCATGTTCGGCTGAAGTGGGCTTGAGAGAAATTCATTGTTTGTGGGCTTCAATTTTAAAACTTTGATTGATTCTATATTTATCTAATATAATAGAGTTAGAAGGACATAACTCCCCATTCTAACTACAAACTCGAATTTTGTAAAAAGGAAGTAACACACTTTACCTTATCTTTCACATCTATTGTTCAAATGAGTTCCTTGTGAGCATTGTTTATTGGCTGACTAGCTATACCCAGTTCACAGGGACATATGGGTTGCTCTTGTTCCTTGTTTAAAAATATTCTACTCTACTCTGCACCACTCTACTCCACTCTATGCCACTGCACTCTACGCCATTCTACTCTACTCTGCACAACTTTACTCTATATGAGACTGAAGTCTACGCCATTACACTCTACCCCACTCAACTCTAGGTCACTCTACTCTACACCACTCCATTCTATGTCACTGCACTCTGCACCATTCTACTCTACACCACTGTTCTCTATCCCACTGTACTCTACTCTATCATGCACCACTCCACTCTACACCACTGCACTCTATGCCACTCAACTCTATTCCACTCCACTCTGCACCACTACTCTATGCCACTGCACTCTACGCCTCTCTACTCTACACCACTGCACTGCACTCTACGCCACTTCACTCTGCACCACTCCACTCTTTGCCACTCTACTCTGCACCACTTCTTTCTACGCCACTGCACTCTAAGCCACTCCAGTTTATGCCTCTCCTCTGCACTCTCCACTCTGCACCACTCTTCGCCACTGTACTCTATGCCACTCTACTCTATTCTGTACTACGGTACTCTACACCCCTGCACTCCACTCTATGCCACTCCACTCTATGCCACCCCACTCTACCCCACTGCACTCTACTCTGCACCATTCCACTCTACCCCACTCCACTCGTTGCCACTCCACTCTAGCCCGCTGCTTTCTGTACCACTGCACTCTATGCCACTGCACTCTATGCCACTCTATTCTACTTTGCACCACTCCGTGCCACTGCACTCTACGGCACTGCACTGTACACCACTCTACTCCACTACGCTCTACTCTGCACCATTCTACTCTACGCTACTGCACTCTAGACCACTCTTCTCTACTCTGTACCACACCACTCTATGCCACTCCATATTACGCCACTCTATGCTGCACTGCTTCACTCTCGGCCACTGCATTCTATGCACCAATATACTCTACACCTCTGCATGCTACGCCACTCTGCTCTAGGCCACTCTGCTCTAAGCCACTGCACTCTACGCCACTGCACTCTACGCCACTGCACTCTACGCCACTGCACTCTACGCCATTCTACTCTGCACCATTCTACTCTGAACCATTCTACTCTATGCCACTGCACTGTAGGCCACTCTACTCTGTACCACACTATTCTATGCCACTCCACTTTACGCCACTCTATGCTGCACCGCTCCACTCTCGGCCACTGCATTCTGTGCACCAATCTACTGTACACCTCTGCATGCTACACAAGTGCACTCTACGCCTCTCTACTCCACTCTACCTACACCACTCTTCTCTACGCCACTTGTCTCTACACCAGTCTTCTGTATGCCACTGTACTCTTCGCAACTGTACTCTATGCCATTCTACTCTATGCCACTGCACTCTGCCACTCTACTCTACACCACTGCACTCTATGCCACTCTGCTCTACTCTACTCTAATACACTGCACTCTACGCCACTCTACACCACTCTACTCTATGCCACTGCATTTTAAGCCACTCTGCTCTACTGTGCACCACTCTACTCTACGCCACTGCACTTTACGCCACTCTACTCTACACCACTGCACTATACGCCGCTCTACTCTGCACCGCTCTACTCTAGCCCACTGCACTCTATGCCACTCCACTGTGCACCAATGTACTCTATGCCACGCTGCTCTACTCTGCACCACTCTACACCACTGCATGCTACGCAACTGCACTCTACGCTACTTTACACCACTCCACGCCACTGCACTCTATGCCTCTGTACTCTGCACCACTTTTCTCTACGCCCCTGCACTCTATTCCACTCTACTCTACTTCACTCTATGTCCCTGCACTCTTTGCCACTGAAGTGACACAACTGTATTCTGCTCTGCACCACTCTACTCTACAGCACTGCACTCAACACCACTTCACTCTGGTAGTCCACTCTACGCCACTCCACTACACGCCACTCTAAACTCTACTCTATGCCATTTCACTTAACACCACTTCCCTCTACGCCACACCAGTCCACTCTACACCACACCCTCTACGCCATGTCACTCCACTCTTTTCTACTCTACTCCACACTGCTCCATGCAACACCAGCCTACCCAAATCTACTGTACGCTACTCCATTCTACGCCATTCTACTCTGCTCTCTGCAACTCTACTCCACGCCAGTTTACTCTATCTAGTCTGTGCCACGCCACGCTACGCCACTCCACTCTCCAACACTTCACTTTACGCCACTCTAATCCGCTCCACTCTACGCCACTTCAAACCACTCTAGGGTATGCCACTCCACTTGAATCTGCTGTACAGCTTGGCTAAAAGACATTGGCATAGCCAATAGCTCTCGCATACACGCTTTGCCAATGCCTGTTTCTTTAATCTCTGTTGCATGTTTTACTTTTGTTTCCTTTTTTCATTTTCCTTGGTTTCCTTCTTTATATTCATTTTTTATTACCAGTGAGTCTCTTTATGATCTTTCTTTTTCATTTTGCCATATCTATTTTGATATCATAATTTTCTCTTATCTTTTTGTCGTTTGTTTTCTATTATATTCTTGTTTAATGTTTTAGATTATTTGCATCTTTCATTTACTCCACTAGTTCTTTTGTTTTTTGTATTTGATAGTTTTACCTGATTTATGTTTTTTTCTTCCTCTTTTTTAATTTTTTTTTCAGCATATTATATTTTTTTTAAACTTTCCTTAACTAGTTTCCATTCTATTTATGTGGGGAAACAACCATTACAATGCAGTCATTACAACGCTGTACCTTTATAACGCAACTGTTACAATGCAACTGCCTTTACATCGCATGCCATTACAACACATGTCACTACAACACATGTCACTACAACACATGCCATTACATCGCATGCCATTACAATGCATTATAAGTTAAGTAATGGAGATTTTTTAGTTTTAGGGTGGGTATGGGTTTTGGGGTACATGGGAATAGTAATTTTTACCCCTACACTATCCAACACTTTCCCTACTGTTGCACTCACTGGAGTGGGAATAGTAATTTTTACCCCTACACTATCCAACACTTACCCTACTGTTGCACTCACTGGATTGGGAATAGCAATTTTTACCCCTACACTATCCAACACTTACCCCACTGTTGCCCTAAAAGTATTATGCGTTGTAATGGTATGCGTTGTAATGGTACGCGTTGTAATGGTAGTTTTTAAAAATGCGTTGTAATGGCATGCATTGTAAAATCATGCGATGTAATGGTAGTTGCAATGTAAAAACCGCATTGTAAAAGCATGCGTTGTAATTGTTTGCGTTGTAAAGTCATATATTCATTTATGAGGAGTGTATCTTTTTGCTTGTTTATATTTTCTTTTTCTGTCTTTTTTCTTAACTCTTCATTTTTACTTTACACTTTTTCTTTGTTTCCAGTCTATCTTTTGCCTTTTTCTATCACATTCTTTGTTTAATCCTTTTTATATTTATATCTAGTTCTTGATTTCTGTTTTTCATTTTAATTTGCAAATTTTATTTTATAAGGCAGTATTTATGCTAATTGGAACAATATGGCTGACTGTGGTTTTTTTTTTCTTCAATATTTTTTATTGCCCAGAGAGTGAAACATAAATACAGAATATAGATAAATGCCATTTAGTCATAGAACATACAGTACGTAATGGGTAGTCAATTCCTTACATTTCACAGAAAAAAGATTCATTAATCAACTGGGTTCAAACAATATATAGTGGGTAACGATTAAAAGATGGGATTAAAACAGAAGCAGGCTTCACAATTTGACTTGGGCATTATGTTTCTAAAACGTCTAAAAGCAGATGCCTAGCCATATACAAGATAAACAATGAATTCATTACATTGTATAAAGGGATAGTTAAAAAGGAGGACATTTTCCCGCTTCACTAGCATAAAAGGGTAAAAGTGTATGATCCTGAAAGCCCCAGCACCCCCTCAGTAATCTGAGGTAAGCACCCGCTATACCTTTGTCTACCAGTAAGCCATGTGGTCATAGGTGACCAGATCTTGCGGCCCCTGCTCTTGGAGAGTCTACCTTTGCAATTGTACAGAGCTATTTCTTGCATATATATGCTCAGAAGACGGCCAAGCCATGCCTGATACGTTGGGGGCTCTGAATCTTTCCAGCCTGTTGCTATCAGCAGACGAGCTACTGCGACTGAGATAAAAAATAAAATTCACCTGAGTCGCATCCAGTTCATCCCTATTATTGTATCCCAGGAGCATCATGAGCGGGCTAATACAGATCTCCTTCCCTAGCGCACCTTGCCAAAAAGTCTCCATTCCTATCTTTAAAGGTTGGAATTTCTCACAATCGTAAAACATATGTATCATTTCAGCAGGACCCCTTCCACATCTAGGACACTTGTCATTCTCCCTTCTTCCCCACCCAAACAGCTTCGCCAGAGTAAAGTATAGGTTAAAAACTGTTTTATAATGCTGGGCCTTCAGGTTGACTGAGGAGAAAATCTACCTCCCTAGTGCAATTGACGTATATAAGTCTGCATCCCCATCCCCTTCTTGGCCCAGTTAGCTACAACCTTCTCTAAATCATCGGGGGTAGAATCAAGTAGAATTTTGTAAATACATCTTATCCTACAATCTCCTCACTTGATAGCTTCAAGGAGGGGGATCTTATCTAAAATAAACGATTTGCCCCCAAGTTGGTTACAAAATTCTTTCACCTGGACGTACTTAAAGTAAGCCCTAGTGGCTATTCCATAGTCCTGCTGTAGATCTAAAATGAGCATAGTTCTGTTGCCTTATAGATGTGACCTATCCTAGTAATACCGGATTGTTCTGAATGTCTACCCATTACATCATAGAACATAGCCAGAAAAAGGTGAGATCGCCACAGGGTCGTATAATTGTTGTATCTCGGTATCTTTATAAGTTTGCCCACCTTATGCCAAACTTTCCAGTCTGCCATAAAGCATTTAAAAGTTTTTTTAAATAATCACTGGCCTCAATTTGTCAGAGAAGAACCCCATGTTCATTCCTACCTATAGCCAGCTGATATATGGTAAGGGGAGTCGAGCCGTATTCCTGACTTTCGATATTTGTACTACCATGTATGGGAAAGCCCACCCACCCCTCTCCTGAGGAAGTGTAAAATGTTTTAGAGATCGTCATGTTTTCTGATACTGCCATTTAAAGTTCATGAACATGGAGTCCAATTTCTTAAATACAGTACCTTCTAACTCAAGGGGGATAGAGCAAAACAAGTAGAGTACCTTAGGGAGAATGACCATTTTAAGTATATTACATCTCCCTATTATTGACAAGTGTAACTTATCCATCCGTCTTAAGTCGGTACTGATATTGCTTAAGAGGGGATCCAGATTAATTGACCATATGGAATCCACCTTACAACTTAACCTAACCCCCAAATACATAGCTGTATCCATCCTGCGGGCGTCTTCAAAACTAATTTGTTTAGAGCAAACAATCTGTGTTTTTTCTTTGTTCAGAAGGTACCCTGATTTCCTTCCATACTCCCCTGCTAAGATTTCAACCTCTGTCATTGCCCTCTCCGGATCTGATGTTTCAATGGCATCTGCATATGCCAGTACCTTTGTATCGTAACCACTGGCCGTAATGGGATTGATCACTTGGTTTTGTAGGCTCTGTTTGATGAATGGATCAATATACAGGGCGAACAAGATTGTGGAGCAAGGATAACCCTGTTTTGTCCCTCTGGCCACCTCTATTTTCCCTGATTCACTACCCATCATTTGGAGCCTGGCATACGGTTTAAAATACATTGCCCTAATATAGTGGTAATGAAGCATGGGCCAAATCCGGCTTGCACCAAAATTCCCCGTAAATGCTGCCATGACATGCCAGGCTTTTTCCGCGTCAAGGAGGATCACAGCCATCCGGTCACCTGTTACTTCCGCTATATCAAACAGGGATATAACACGTCTGATGTAGTTCCCCTACCTGGTATAAACCCATGTTGCCATGGAGAAACTAGATTAGCTATGATGCTCCCTAACCGGATAGCCAAGATTTTTGAGTAGAGTTTAGCATCTGCGTTTATTAAGGAAATTGGACAATAAGAGGCGGGAGAATCCAATGGCTTCCCTTTCTTTGGATAGATGATTATATCTGTGCCTTGCCAATATTGGGGAGTAATCCCATTTTGTTGCACATCCAAAAATAGATCCAACAATAGAGGAGCTAACTCAGAGAGAAACACTTTATATAATTCGAGAGGAATCTTATCAGGACCCGCAGCCTTCCCTGAAGCCATCAGGTGAAAAGCATCTGTGACTTCCTCCAGTGTAATATCAGTCTCCATCTCCTGACGCATTGCTGGATCAATCGCTCTCAATTGCTCCCTCACATTCCCTTCCTCCTCCCCACAATTAGAGCCAGGGGATCCTCTAGATATAGTTCTCTATAGAAACTCTCAAATATACAGAGAATATCACTGTTGCATACTGGCCGCCATTCTTTTTTATTTTAATATTGTTTCTAGCGGCCTTCTGTCTTGTGCGTAGTGCTAAAAGCCTTCCTACTGACTCCCCAAATTCGTAGCTCTTGTTTTTATGCATTTGGAATCCTTCAGTCATTTTCTCGCTATATTAACTATTCATTTCTGCTTTCGCCGTTACCACTTCTAATTGTAGTAGTTTCTGTTCTTGCGCCTTCTCCTGCCCCTGGCTTATCATTGCTACATGTTCTTTCTCCAAAAATGCTGACTTTTCTATCAATCCATTAACATCAGCCCTCTGTTCTTTCCACCTCCGTCCCACATAACTAATAACCTCCCCCCTCAGCCCAGCTTTAAAAGCATCCCAAACCACTCCTTGTGATGCGCTATAGCGATTTATATAAAAATAGCCTACTACCCAGCGCCTGATATGCTCAATAAATGTCTCATTAGAGAGAAGTTTCCTATCAAATGTCCATTTGACCTGGCTCTTAAGCTCCCCCCATACTAAAATATCCAAAAATAGAGGATTATGATCTGACACTAATTTAGGGAATTTATTAATTCCAACTTTACTAAGGATAGTGGATGAAGCCAGGAAGTAATCTAATCTGACATGTTTTTATCGGGACACGAAAAGTACGTGTAAGCTGGGTCGGAAGGTTTCTTGACTGCCCATACATCACTTAAACTGTGACTGGCCCTTAAAGAGGCCAGTGCCCTATAAACGTGGGGTTTCCTTCCCCTATATTTATTTATTTGAGCATCACCCACCTCCAGGTGAATATTTAAATCTCCACATATAATCAAAGGATCTGGCCAGGATGCTATTTCCATCTCTAGATCTTCCAATACCTTAGGATCATCCTGGTTAGACCCATAAATAGTGCATATCGTCAATCCTATGGATAGGGCAACCACCGCCCATCTACCCCACTTGTCCGTTAGAACTCGTTTCACTAATCCAATATTGTTTTTAACATGAATAGCTACGCCCCTGATTGTTGAGGTCTGAGTTGAGCATATAGCTAGAGTATACCCTCTGATCTGCAGAGTTTCCTTCTTACTCCATGGAATGTGGGACTCTTGCTGACAAATTATATTGGGGCTTAAGTATCTTAATAGCTCACAAACCCTTAATCGCTTAGCCTTATCGTTCAAACCCACACATTTACTAAACCTATTGTTATCTTACCCATTGTGAAACAAAATACTCAAAAATTAGATTCCACTGACAACCCAACTCTTCTGTGTTCAAACTTTCCAATTGGCCTTCCTTATTTTCTCTCTGGATTCCCCCCATACCCTGCCCCCCTACCCTCAATCCACCTCCCCCAACTCCTGCAACCCCTACTCTTCCCAACACCCCTCCGGACCCCCCACCCTCAAGCCCTGAAAAGCACCCAGAATGTCGTCCAGTGTGTGGAGTATGAAAGCAGTCTCTCTGATCAGTGATCAAACCAAACCACACGTATTGCCACCATTAAGAAACCCTCACCTTAAAGTGATTTAAAAGGGAAAAGGAAAGAGAAAGAAAAAGGAAAAAAAAGAACCCCAAACAATTATTATATAGTATCTATTCCTTACCCCTCTTCCCTAGCCCTGATACTACTAGTTCCCTAGTGGGGTGGGGGGGGGGGAAGAGGGTTGACCATTATATATCTCGCTCCGTTAGGAACTCTTTTGCTTTAATCTATGAGGTAAAAACCTTGTCTGATCGCCCCAGATCACTTTCAAGCGAGCTGAATTCCTTAAATAGGCTTGAGACCCCTTGTCTTGAAATGGTTTGTTCAGTTGGCGCAATCGCCATCCCCTCTCGACAGTTACATGACAGAAGTGAGGCCTAACAAAAAATTTGAAACCACCCGCAGTTCTCCTAGCCCTCGGTCTAGCTTTCTCAAATATAGCTTGCCTCAGCAGGAAGTTTTCCAAAATAAACTAGAACAGTGCAAGGATTCATGACTGTCGAGCTTTTCTACCCTTCTGTTGTAGTTTAGCTGCATTAGGGGAACATCTGTACCTCTCTTCCACCACCATACCTGGGCCCAATGCTGCATTGTCTGCCATAGCCCCCTCCAGATCTGAAATGACCACAGTAATTTGGGAATGGCCCAAATTCATCAGCCTGCCTCCTTTGTTAAAGTCAGTCAGTCTTTGTTAAAGAGCGGAGCGGTGAGCTGCATTCCGAGCTTTGTCTCCTCTTCCTCAGGCACTGACGCGTCTACCGCTAATGCCAGCATCTCCCCATCCTGATGGGACGGTTGACCACTGTCGGCATCCTCCGCGGATCCCTCCTGATGGCGGGGAGCTCCTACTCCACCAGTGGAACCTCGCAGGACCTCCAAAACAGACGAGCCGGCCGGACGCTGCTGGGGCATAGCCCCGCCTTGCCCCTTCCTTTCACCTGTCTCAGTCTGGGCCACTGGCGGATTCTTTGAGTGCTCTACCATGCCATTGCTGCAGAAGGTGCAGGCTCCACTGCCGAGCACGAGCCTGCCGAGCCCACCGAGGCCCGCGCCGCTCCAGACAAAAGGGGAACAGTGGCGGCCTTTCCTTTTGCATTACTGACGACCTTAGGACCCATTCCTTGGGTCAGGCACCATGCGTCACACCCACTACAATCGTAGTGTCCACTGCTTCCGTCCACAACCGAACGCAGGCAAGTAAAACTTCTCCTAGACGCAGAGCAACCTTGCAGCAGTTTGTACGTGGCGTTGAACAGTGTGCAATCAGTCTCTGCAAGGCAGTCACCATTGCCACCATTTCCTGCAGCATTTTATGAGGGTAAAGTGTCAATTTAGTTCACCATCCGATCAGAGAGCCGCAGCGGTTTAGGCAACCACCATCTTGCTTCTCCTCACCCCCAGCATCTTGGCTTCCACTGACTGTGTTGAATGAATGCTTCTGAACCATGTTGTGTTCTGAAGGTCACAGGCAAGGCAGACTCTGGCTTCCATTCTTCTGACACTGGTAAATGGAGTACTGTTAATTTGTGTGTTGCAGTGGTATTTTGTTAGCAGCATTTAGAAGGAAGCAGTAGAAGTGTGGTATAATGTGCTATACTAAAATAAGTTATTATTAGTTATATTAGTCACTTTTTAAAAATGTACTTAGTATTTATCGATTTACTTCCAGATCATTTTTACATGATTCACTTGTATGATAGTAAATAATACTTAAACTATTAACATATTTGTGTTATTCGGTACGACTGAAAGTTTGTTTCCCTCACTGTACATTGTACTTGTCCCATTCTAATATTTGAGCTGCATCTCATTTCTTTATTTGATAGTCTAGATTTCTAATCAAGTACTTCCCTTTGGGAAATCCCTCCATTTATTTTTCAGCCTAGGTGCACTCCTTGTCTGATCTTTTCCACTGAGGTTCTTTACTATGAGAAGTCTCCCATTCCTTAGGTGTCTCACAGTGTTGGCTCAGCTTGCTTTTTTGTTCCAAGCCCTGTATTCCATTCCTCATTTTTACTGCGGTGGAAGCTGCCTGCCCACTCCCTACCCATTTACAGTTTGTTACGTCCTCACATTTATCTGACACAATACAAATTCCTTAACTATCCCTTCGTTCTGGGCAGATGAGTATTTGATTCCCTCCCCACTTATCTGTTTCCAAGGTATGAAAATATGAAGGCTCAGCAAACAGCTTATGATACCATCAAGGAAAAAGAAGAAGAGGCGGACAAGGTGAAGGGAGTGGACCTGCAGTTAAAGATAATTGAATCATTGGGTGAGAAAACACACAGTTGTCATGAATACGACCATACGAAATGTCTAATAAATTGTAAATCTCTATTTATCAGATCACCAATATATTCAATATTTAAATCCCAACCTATCAAAGAGTTTCAGTGTATCAAAGCTGATAATAAGATTAGTGCTGTAATAAAACTCACCTTCATACTACAGACATCCAACTTTGAAGTTCTTTAAAATGCTTATATATTTATTTATCTGGCATTATGGTCCGCAGAGAATCAACCTCAAAAGAGTAAAAGTCTGAGTGGTCCATCTGTGATTTGACCAGTGACATGTTGAGTACAGATAGTTCAGTAACTGATTTAATTCTATTTAGTTCATGTGAAGCTATAATAAAGTTAATGTTAGTCATACAAGAGATCCAAAATGTGGCTTCTACTAACTGGTACCATGGCTTCAGTTTGAATAAATATTAAGAATATTGTACTGAATCTCTCAGATATTCTTAGGGCGTGATTTAGAGCAGGAAGGAATTTAGATAATTGTCAAAAAATTGCTGATATCCCATCTCCCCCCTTCTCTCAGTTCCCCACCTCATTTAGAGGTCCGGTGAATATGGTTTTTTTGATGGTAGGGAAAACCCCATGGCAGGCCAAATACCATCTTATTTTAGGGGGCTCCCCCAACAACATTTCCACCAGAGTTCTTCTTGTCCAAGACTACCATGTCAATCACAAACTGGGAAAAAACTCCTAGTGTGTTTTTTACATTATTCACTTTTTATACCGTAAAGCGGGAGCCTCTTTGGGGGTGTGAAAGCCAACAGAGGGCAAAGTTTAAATCCTTAAATTAATCCACAAAGGTGCTGATGTATGAAAGATTTTTGCTCTCACAAAGCTTATGTTGCACAAAATTTCTGGCTTGGAGTGTGCAACAACCACAGTTGCAATATATTAAAAAGACATAACACGCTACAAATAGATTTGTGTTCACATTTAAATAATTTTTTATATTTTTTATTTTTGTATAACGCAGACTAAGCCCATATGGTGGCAGAGCATATGGTAGGAGTTACAAGGTCAAGATTAACAGTTTTAGACAGTCATAGACAGGTGAGGAACATATCAAATTTACAAGAGAAAGGACATTCCAGGTGGGTACTTAGTAAATATAAAGCAGAAGGAGATCACAATTAAAGTATGACACCAAACACTTCAAAGAAGTACGCCAACTCTTGAGCTCAACGGATTTCAAGCGCTTTATTTCAACGTAAAGATATGCGGCAGAACACTATCTTTACTCCTGACGCGTTTCGGCTTTCCCCTGACCCTTTATTACAGGTGAGTTCTCCATTTCAATATAACCATGTGCTTTACACAGACTAATGCCAATCCACCTTTACATGAGGTGGCCTCACGGTAGTTTACTTTTTGTAATGTGCATGTGAAACCAATAAAGCCATCATATTTGTGCCACAGTGCGCTCATACCAATCACAGTCTTGTTATTTTTTATTAACACTGCGACCCCAATTTTCATCTGTATAGTCCCAATATGCACAAAGTTATTATGCCACTTGAATTGCGCACTTGCCTTCTGCTACACGCCTCATGTGTCGCTTTGAATCCATTTGAGCTCCGCAAGTTGGAAAATCAATATTCCCTCTCACTTCCCTTACCAGCAGCCACATATGATTGTTATCAGGACTAGTCCCATCTTTTTCTTCCTTTCCTGATGGCGGGTTAAAGTATTTACAATATACAAGTGTAAATGCTTACAATTTAAATTATTAAGAATTGTTTTGCGCTTCTGATTCACTGAAGATGGATCCAGACTCGGTGTGTCCTTGGATTCAATGCAGAATCTTCGGTGAGAAATCTAAAAATCTTGTCTTATGTTTTTATATGGTCATAGATCATATTGAGAAGTCCTGCTGAAATAGTAACTTTTTCATTTAATTTTTACAGAATTTGTTCTGATAACAGGCTGGGCGGGTTCTTTCTTTCTACAAGTAGAAGGGTGTCTGAACTACAGTTGTCACTGTCCAACAGAGACCACCATGGCTGGTCCCAGTGAGTCACAATGAGTAGGGCGTGTGAAAGAGGCACTGCCCGCATCCTTTGATCCATTGATGGTATGCCCCAAATGGGCTAGTATCCATTCACAGAGTAGGTTCTGTCCTTGAGGCAGACCTTCCAATTTGAGACTCTCAGCTGGAGATACCCGCTCCCCTCCACCATGGTAGCTTTTCACGTACAGCAACGTTTTATTATTGGAGCCTATTCCCTTTAATAGAAAGGGGCTGCAATGTCACAATGCTGGGAATGTAAATACAGGAGCAGATTTTGCATGGTGACTGATTAGAACATGCCTCACAGTGCAAAACAGAGACAAGTCTTGTGACGAGTGACTTTTTTAGTACGCGACACCAAAAGTCTTACACAAGTCTGGTCTTCTAGTGTGGCAAAAATACTTTTTTTGAATAGAATAGTACTTAAGCATTTGACATTGTAGCTAGCTCCATTATTGCTAATCGCTCTTTTACTAGCCAAAAAAGCTCCGTTATGAGATGATTTTAGTTTTTAGCATATAATAGACAAGCGCATAAACAATTTCACTCAGTTAATGATCCCTGATGGAATTAATTCTCTTCATGGCTGCTTGAATTCTGTTACCTCCCTCCATCTAGCTTCTACCATATGGGGTGAGCTGTTCAGATTTAGCATCAAGCACCATTTCCATTGGTGCGTGCACAGCAGTGACACCAGGTCTGCAGCTGCGCACCTTCACACTGGTGTATAACCCGTAATCCTTAGGCCTGCAGAGGGTGATCAGGAAATACACCTCATACAGCATTCCCTCTTAGACGCTTCACCTCCACTGGCGTATTCCCATTATATGTCTCAAACTTTTCTTGTAGTGCACAGCCACTTTCATCGTTGCACGCCTTTAAAAAAAAAAAAACACCATATACCTTTACTGAGGCACCTCAGTTGAAGGATAACTGAGTTAAGAGTTTTGGCTGTTTGGGTCTGTTCGAGGCGGGAGGGCTTGCCCCAACATTCTGCTTGTTTTCTCCACCATCTCCTGCTGGTTCATACCTTTAGATGCCATCAAACCTTACTAATTACAGCCTATTCCTCCCTCGTCTGTTACCGCACCCCTTCCTGTGCAACCAGACCCTCTAATCTGATCAGTTCTCCCAATCGATGACATTTCAAGATCTGGTTCCTTCCTTATGGACACCTTGACTGTGCTGGTGCCAATTAATGATTAGCCACTCTCCGACCCCGAAACGTCATCTACACGCTCCAGGCCTGTACTGTGCTAGGAAAGCGCAACCCGTGGTGATATAACCAGTTTCCAACCCAAGGCCCCTCCCTTCACATCAGTATCAGCAGAGGATTCATACTTTTTTTTGCTGTGATTCAGATCCATTGGAAAAGGCACCCAATATCCCCCTGGAGACAAATGATAATGCAAAGTGGGAACAGATTGCTTCTCCGTCATACTGATGATGCATTGTAGTTTGATTTACAAAATGCCAGTGGGTTGGACACATCTTCTGACATTTAAAGGGAGCTAGACTCACAATCTGGGCCACCAACGAATGACAGAAGGTGCTTTTTTTGTACTGTTAGTGTGGAGGGTGTTGTGTCGTGGGCCTTTCTTACAGTGCGCTGTGCATCAGAGCGCTACCGGATGTGAGCAGCAGCGTGTGGCAAATGTAGGCCGCAATAAATCGGAGCACCCAATGTGGGGTGTTACTCTGTGCTCGCGCGGGCCGTCTCCGACTGCCGGGGCACGTGCACAATCTTTATTAAACATGACCGCATAGCGCGGACCAAACCACACAACCCGCGTACGCAGGGGAAGTCACAGCTTTCCCCCTGACGTCGCGTCACAGTAAACACAACCTCCAACAAGTGACTCTCTCCACTGTCACCTGGGTGCCACGAATCTGAACGATGCACCAGGGATCTTTTTCAAAAGGAAGCCTGAATTTGCTGCCAGGATGTCGGTCTTGAATCCGAACTAAATCACCTACTTTCAACCGTGACACTTTAGCTCTGCGCCTCTGGCTGACTTGAGCATTCGACTTCTTCCTCCTGCAGTCCATCTCATGATAATTTATTTCATCCGGAACCTATCGAGGATGGTGCGGGATAGAGTCACTTACTACTCTCCCCATGGACAGGTGCCCCGGGGCACGTCCAGTAGAGGTATGAGGAGTCTGTCTGTAGTCCCTCAAAAGGAGTATATTGACTGCTCCACAGAGTCGCCATTGGCCACAGCTATCCGGATTACCTTGTTCAGAGTTCTCATAAAACGTTCAGCTTCACCATTTGCCTGTGGCCACTTTGGCATTATCTTCTTATGGACAATTCCTAAGGATGTTAAATATGACGCAAACTCCTGACCCTGGAAAGGAGGACCATTATCAGTTTTGAATGAGTCCATGAGTAGCCATCACTTTTTCCAGTTTTGGTATCACCTCTCCAGCGCTCAGGGATGACAACACCTCCACCTCAGGGTATTTCGAATAGTCGTCAATTACTACCATAGAGTGCTTCCCATCTGGCAGGCTCCCAAAGTCCATGCTAACACTTTTCCATGGCCATCCGGCCGCTTTTCCATAGCGATCGGTGCTGGAGGACTTGGTTCACCAGTAGCCTGACACCACAGGCACGACCGCACCACCTCTTCGACCTTGTCATCCATGAAAGGGAACCAGATCTTAGTTCGGAGCCTTCCTTTTGTTTTGACCATCCCTTGATGGCCGGCATGAGCCAATCCAACCACTCGGTCCACCAAGGTTGACGGAATCACCAGTCTATGACCTCGCATCAGGCATCCATTCGGATCCACACTCAGTTCATGTCTTACATGATATAGGCTTTCTATCACTTTCCTTACCTCAGGAGTGAATGTTACCCCTTGACTTCTCAGGACCTGCCACTTGTTGGTTTTCACCGCCTCCAACGCTTTCTGCAGACAATCATCCACGGCAGTTGCTTGACACAATTCTCCCAATGATATGGGCAACGGACGGGAGCGATCCGATATGTATCGGACGTATTCTTCCGTTTCTTCAGCATCCTCTACCTCACTTAGAGTCGCTTCTCTGGGATGTCGAGACCGATAGTCTGCCGGATTGCTCGTCCCTGGATGATATTCAATTTTGCAATAGTACTCCTGCAACTGCAGCATCCATTTCTCTATGCGAGGGGGGGGGGCTTAGATGCAGTTCCAGTGAATAGTGGGAGAAGAAGCTTGTGGTCAGTGGTTACCAGGAACGGTTTTCCATAAACATACAAGTGAAAATGCAGACACCCCCAATATACGGCAATCGCCTCTTTTTCTATCTGTGAATATCTTTGTTCAGTGGCAGTTGAAGACCGGCTCGCAAATGCCACTGGAGACCACTCATCTTCTTTGTTGGGCCGTTGCAGCAGAACAGCTCCTAGCCCCAACAGCAATTTGGGTCTGCTGTTTCGGATCAAAGTACCTTAGCGTGGTGTTACTCGACAGAGCATCCTTTGTAGCCTGGAATGCAGTCTCTTGTTCCGGGCACCATACCCACGGGATAGATGTTTTTGTGAGTTCTCGTAATGGCGTGGTTTAGGGATGAGAGGTCCCGGATGAATCTACCGCAGTAGTTCACCATCCCTAGGAAACTGCGCATTTCCGTGACATTGGTGGGAGCAGGAGCTTCTTTAATGTCTTTCACCTTCTCAGGATTCGGAGCGACTCCTTCAGCAGAAAAAACGTATCCAAAGAACTGCAGTCTCTGTTTCAAGAATTCACATTTCTCTCGGTGAAGCGTAAGCCCTGAGTCTTGTATCCGTTGTAGCACTTGCCTCAGTCGACTGTTATGTTCAGGTATAGACTTTGCATAGACCAGAATATCGTCACTGACATTGACTACTCCAGTGAGGTCAGCTAGAAGCTCCCTGATGGTGTTTTGGAATACCTCTGCTGCGCTCGATATCCCGAAACTCAATCTCCTGTACCGTCGCAACCCAATATGCGTTGAGAATGTCGTAATATACCTGGACTGTTCATCAAGGACTAGATTGTGATATCCTGCTCGTAGTTCAAGTTTGGAGAACCAGCTGGCTCCACTCAGCTCCCCTATCAGGTCATCAATTGTTGGAGTTAGATGCCTTTCTTGCTTGATTGCGGTATTAGGAATGCGCATGTCCACACAGATTCTTACTTCCCCTGGCTGTTTAGGCTTTCTTGCAACTACAACCGGGGAAACCCAGGGGGTCGGACCTTTCACTTTCTCAATTATTCCGGCTTCTTCAAGTTTGCACAGCTCTTTTTCTACCAAAGGCCTCAAGTGAAAAGCAACACGCCTGTGTCGAAGAGCCACTGGTTGCACCGAGGGGTCTATGTGTAGGCGTATCTGTTTGTCCCGTAAGCACCCGATGCCACTGAATACTTTAGGGAACTCCTCCAGGATGTGACTCACTCCTTCTCTGGGTATCCCAAAGGCAAACGTGACGAGGCCCAGTGCTTCTGCTGACTTACACCCCAGCAACATTCCATGTCCTTCCTCTGTGATGTACACAAGGTTGTCCACTTCTTGAGAATCGTAGGTGATGATGGTCTTGAACTTTCCTCTGATGGCCAGGGGCTTGGTTTGACCATACGCAAAGACCTTTATCTTGGCCAGTATCAGGGGTGGAAGAGGAGTCATCTCTAGTTACGCTTCCCTCGACAGGATGTTTATCGCCGCGCCAGTGTCTACTATGGCCACCGATGGATGACCCTCAACCAGGATTTGGCATTGTGGCAGGCGATTCTGTGCTGCCGATGCTGATCCTACCATGAACACAGAATGTACGGTATGTTCTTCCTGGCCATCGTCGTCCATGTCACTGTTAGGTTCCTGAGCCACCAGAATCATGTTCACCTGAGACCTTGCAGCCCTGCCTTTGTTAGATCGGCACACTTTCATGAAGTGGTTCATTTTACCACAGGCAGTGCACCTCTTTCCTTTCGCAGGGCACTCTGACGGTCGATGGGCCGGACCTCCGCAGTATCCGCATGACCGGATTCTCGGGCCTCTTGTTCGACTGGGGGATGCCGTAGTAGTCGGGGCAACGACATTCACAGGCTCGGTTTTGATGGGAGCCTGGAGAACAGTCTCCATGTGTGCTGCCCTCGCTTTTGAGAGCTCCTTTGTCCTTCCCATGGTGAGTATGTCAGCCAATGACTTTCCTGATTCCTCTAGAATTCACGCCTTCAGTTTTGCTGAGGCACACCCTTGAATCACCTGGCCTCGTATCTCCTCAATCTCGTCTCGGAACCCACAGGTGCTTGCCAGATCCTTTAGGCACGCATGAAACCCATCTAGTGATTCTTCACAGTTGCCTCGCTTGTCTGAACACAAACCTTTCATAGTCCTGGTTCGCCATGGGCTCGAAATGAGTATTCAGGGCTGTAATGAGCGTAAGATGAGTCTTTGGCGCTGCCTCTACCACTGACTTGGCTATCTTATACACCTCTTTCCCTCCAAGATGTAGAATCATGGCCCTCTTCTAGTCATCCTCAACTTTAGTCGCCTCAAATAACAGGAGGACACGCTCCACCCATTCTTTCCACCTCGGGGCTTGAGCAGAAGGAGCCCCCTCCACCACAAATGGCTCTATTGCCGGGATGTGAGCCATATTCTGCGCACTAACGTCGCTGGGGCGCCTTGCTGGACAACTCTAGCAGTGGCCCACACCGCACTGCAGTCGTGTGGGTGTATTTCGCCGGTCGTCAGCTACTCACGGTTGGCAGTGTGCCCCTTATGTCGCTGGTGGCACCATTCACCAGATTCACCTTCAGGGCACTGCATAGGTACACCTAGGCAGCCTGGACAGCGCTGCGTTGCTCTTCCCTACCTTCATGAAGCACGAGCACCTTGCACGTGAAAGAACGTGCGCGGCCGCCGCTAGACACCACGTGGCCTTCCGACCATCCTCGTCGCCAAAATGTTGTTGTGGGCCTTGCTTACAGTGCGCTGTGCATCAGAGTGCTACTGGATGTGAGCAGCAGCATGTGGCAAATGTAGGCCGCAATAAATTGGAGCACGCAATGTGGGGTGTTACTCTGTGCTCGCGCGGGCCGTCTCTGACGGCCGGCGCACGCGCACAATCTTTATTAAACATGACCGCGTAGCGCGGACCAAACCACACAACCCGCGTACGCAGGGGAAGTCCCAGCTTTCCCCCTGACGTCGCGTCACAGTAAACACAACCTCCAACAAGTTATCACGAGAAGCGATACAACAGAGGGCAGCTGAGACACTAGAATTGCAGAACCCCACTGTTATGTTGGGACCGGGCATGTCCCACTGTTTTTGTTAAAATGAGGGGTGAAATGTCATGAACCCCTCTGCACGGACACAGTAATGGTTCAGGCCGTGATGTGTAGAGGGGAGGTTAGAAATAAAATATTGGCCCGGACCTCGTGTTCATTTTGCAGCACGCAACTCTGGTGTTGTGCATTCTTGATAACGTTGCACCACTGCTGCAGTTGCCGGTCGGGTAAGGCCACAAAAAACTGGCAACAGGGGGAGTTTCAACCCATTTCGCCTGCCGCCCGCTATCCTTCCTGCTGTGTGTTGCTGCCCCGCCCGCTGCAGCTCACCTCAGTCCGCAGCTGAGGTTCCTGGCGCAATCTGGAGCGGTCTCCCTGCCTTGTCGACGGCCATCTGTCCTTGTTGGTTTCGTCTACACCCTTCTCCTGGGAACAGCGGTGCTGGCTCTCTCTCCTTGACGGACAGGGAAGTTTTCTCTTGAGCCAGAGGCTCCTTTATGGCATCTCGAACCAGGGGTAGTGGATAGGCCCCACCCACCTGGGCCTCCTCATTCCCTGCAGCTGCCCCTGCTTGTGGCCACGCCCATTTACGGCCTTCACTCTCTGGTGGCAGGAGGCCCGGCTTCCTAGTCCTGAGAGGCCACACCTGGCTACTACAACTCCAACGGCAACTGGCTTCGCCCCATCCTACCAGCCCTGGGGGGTGCTCCCATCAACAACAGTACTTCTGGCGACTCCTGCATGTCCCCACAAGGAGGTTTGTGGTATTACTTCCACTTCGGTCCTGTTGTTTTTTCCCTCCACTTGTGGGGAGTCGAGTTTGAGCAGTTTGGACTGTCTCCAGACTGGTTCTTCTGTTTAACCTGAAGGGTTTTGGTGCATTCCAGCTCTCTCGTAGCAGCTGCCTAGGCTGTCATGTTTAATTTAAACACATCTCTGGTCAGTGGCACGAGGTATACCAATGGCGTCTGTTCCGGCCCTGGAGCCGTTCATCATGGAGGGGGCTGTGTCGTCGCAGGTGGCAATATAAAATGGAGTGGGTGGACCGTCAGGAAGTTTTTTTTGATGCAGTAGGGTTGGAAAATGAAAGAAATGCCCTATGCTCCTACACCTGGTGGAAGCTGCCATTCATAAGCTGGGAAAGACAATAGTTGAGGCCGGCCCACCCTTCATATACACAACTTTAAAACAAGCATTGACCACCCATTTTGAACCGCTTACAAATTCCGATGATGAGCGTTTCCGCTTACGACAAACTAAACAATTACCCGAGGAGTCGGTAGACTCATTGTATGCCTGGTTAAAGGACCTGGCCATTACTTGCACCTTGCCAGATCTTTATGACAAGATTAGGGTGCAATTCATTCAGGGCTGCTTTTCCGCCAAGTGAAGGGAGCACATCCTCCAAATTCCTGGGATAACCATGGCCAACATACTTACGAAAGGCTGCTCGAAATAAATGTAGAATGCCCGTGCCCCTCATATGGAGGCGTCCCTCCAACAGCCTGTCAAATTGGAACCAGTCAACTAATCGCTATAGCTACCTCGGACAAAAGAAAACTAGGCCCAAGTCAGTGGCCACTCCAAAGATGTGCTACTAGTGTGGTGGCCCATATCAATACCCTGGAGACTATCCAGCGCACGTAAAAAGGTGCTCCACATGCAATAAACTCGACCACATCTCTAAAGTATGCCGCTCCACCACATCTCAGAAGGGGCAGAAATGCAAATTGGTGAACCCATGGACATCCCGGCCTCCCAGGATGATGGAGACATGGACGAGGATGATCTCGAAGATGCTGTGCACGTTATACATGCTATGCAACCTGAAGAATCGTACAGACGGCATATACAGCACTGCATGGTCACCATCACTGGTCACCCAGTTCCGGCCCTGATTGATATGGGTGCTTCCATAAACATCCTGGCGCATGCCATCCTACAGACGCTCCTGCAACTCCCTGTACTACGCCCCATGTCCACGCAGGTTTATGCTTTTGGCTCACCACTGCCTCTCCCGCTGTGTGTTCACAACAGATGTTGTCTACGGAGCTCGGACTACACATGCCAAGGTGTACATCACGAAAGGGGGCTCTTCAATGCAGATCAGCTGCCAGGCGGCAGAACGCCTCCAACTGGTATCTATTGCATTCAGTGTACATGAGGCTCTGTTATTTGAGGGCTTCAGGTGTCTAAAAGGTCGCATGATCCAGCTGCCCATAGATGATACCATTCAACCTGTCACTTTGAAACACCACTGTGTAGCCTCCCAACTCCACCCCAAGGTGGAGAAAGAGCTACAAAAGCTCGAGCAACAAGAAAGTTGTTTGCCACACTCCATGGGTGTCCCTGATAGTCGTGGCCCGGAAACCCAAACAACCAGGTGAGATCAGAATTTGTGTGGACATGCGACTGCCTGACAAGGCAATTCGACGCGAAAGACATTTAACACTCGCAGTAGATGATATTGTAGCTGAGGTTTCCGGCTCGAGATGTTCTCCAAGATGGACTTCATGGTTGGATATCATCAGTTGATGCTAGCACCCGAATCCAGAGTGATCGATATGTTTCCCTCCCAGGTGGACCTGCGAAGGTATACACCTCTCAGTTTCAGGGTGTCTAGTGTAGCGGAGGTTTTCCAGGATACAATCAGGTAACTCTTTTCAGGACTTCCTGGTGTTCTCGATATCAGTGATGACATCCTTGTGCATGCCTCCACCCTGGAAAAACACTTTGGGAAACTGAGGGCAACATTCCGGAGGCTGTCAAAGAATGGCCTCACTCTTCATTGTGAAAAGTGTGCTTTTCTTTAGCAAGAAATCTGCTTTTTTGGGTACCTGTTCAGTGAGGATGGAGTCATTCCTGATCCGGAGAAAGTCCAAGAGATTCGTTCAGCTCCTGGCCCCACCAATGTTACTGGGATATGCAGTTTCCTGGGTATGGTGACCTCCTGTGGTCATTTTATCCAGAATCTCACCACCCTCACTGGCCCGCTCAGGGAGTTGAGAAAAGTAAATGCCATATAGGAATGGGGCTCTAACCAAGAATAGGCTTTTCAGGCGACAAAACAAGCCCTGTCGGAACATACTACCCTTGCCTATTTCTATCCTCACCTTGAATCAGAGCTGTCAGTGGATGCCAGCCCCACTGGTCTGGGGGCAGTTCTGTTGCAAAAACAATCTACCGTAGAATGAGTCCCCATCACCTATGCCAGTCGTGCCTTGACGGATATGAGCAACTCAACTCCCACATTGGGAAGGAGGCCATAGCTATTTATTGGGGGTGCCACCATTTTCACGTGTATCTCTATGGACACCGGTTTGTGGTGCACACCTACCACAAATGCCTCATTCCTCTATTCACTGGGTCCTCCTCCAAGCTGCCTCTGGGAATAGAAAAATTGATACTACAGTTGCAGGATACTGTTTTTCTGTGGAATATCGACTGGGGATGCAGAACCCAGCAGACTAAATGTCTCGACATGCGAGGCTCTCTACCACAGGTGAGGCATCTGAGGCAGAGTAAATGTAGGAGTACTTGAATTTAATAGTTGAATGGTCCCATCCATTTCCAATTTCCCTTGAACACATTGTGCAGGCCACAAAAGTGGATGAATGTCTCCAGTTGGCCCTCTCAGCTATAACATCAGGAAATTGGAAAAAGTTAACTAAAGTTTTGTCCCATCATACTGCTGAGGCAGGGTGACCTTTGCTGTCATTGATTCATGTCTGTGCGGAGTTGGCAGTTTTCCCAGAATGCTGCCTGTTGAGGGGACCAAGGTTGGTGATTCCCGAGTGGTTGCAGCAGCAGTTGGTTGACCTTGCTCATACTGCCCACCAACTCTGAACCGTTCTGATAATTTCGGTTATACAAATAAAGCAAAGAACAAGCAAACTGAAAAACGATTTGTCTGGCTCTAGAAGCCTTTCTGCTATCCATCAGAAGGTGGACGGGACAGCTCCTCACAGACAACATGGCGGCCATGCAGTTCTGCAACAAGCAGGGTGGAATGAGATCCTGAATCCTGTGTTGGGAGGTGCAGTGTCTTCTTGGTCACCAACCACCTAGTAGGGTCCCTGAATGCCAGAGCAGATGAACTTGATGTGTTGGCTGGTGGACCATGAGTAGCATTTTCATCCCAAGGTTGGGCAGGGCATATCTGATCAACGGGGTATGTCTTGGCTAGATCTGTTCACCACCATTAAGAACACAGTGTCAGTAATTCTGTGCAATTGAGTTTCCACCAGGGCACACGTTGCTAGCCACAATCTAGCTGGAATTGAAGGAAGGACTCCTGTATCCATTTCCACTGCTACCTTCCCTGCCTTGTGTGGGCCAGGAGAGAGTTTTTTACAGGGTCCTGCATCCAAGTCTCCGCAACATACACCTCCTTGTGTGGAGATTGATTGGCAGCAACTGAATGCGTTTCACTTGCCAACCCAGATGGTTTATGTCATCCTTGTAGTCAGAGCCTTCTATGAATTCAATCTATGCTAAGCGCTGAGCCAAAATTTGTTGCCTGGTATGGTGCTGAAACACTGAACCCATACAAGCCAGACTTTCTACAAGGCCATGCATTGGGCACAGTGATGGGTTATTTATTATCTGCTTCAACTTTTCATGTTTCCCTGTCCAACAGTCTTGTTTAAGTTACTTTTTTGTGGTCTGTTTCATAAAAGGTTTACACACATGTTTCACCCAAACAGTTTGTTGTGTCTTATTGGGAATGAACTTGGTCTTGACGTTTCTCATGTGCATGCCCTTTAAGCCTATGCACAGCTGTTCCTAATGCACTTATAACTATCATGTCTTCCTCATTGCAGTTAAGTCAGTTACACTGTGTGAGTCAGCAGCAGATGCTTATGGACACCACTTTATTTCTGTACAAATGACACAAGCCTTCCTTACAAAAGTTGAGACTTCATTTCATATTGGCCAATCAATCATTCTACCAGTTCTTTTTGCAGCACCTCACCCATTGTACGAGGAAGACAGAATCCAGCCTCTTGACTATGAGAGGGCGCTAAGTTGCAATAAAGACCTTTGTTGAAAGAAAGGCAAGGCAGTGCAGTGCAGTGCATAAGAGGACCCTGTCAAGATGGATAGCCTTCTGCATCAAAATCTGCTATGCACTAGCCAAGAAGCAGCCCCTAAAGGCCTGCAAGCTTTGGCAGGAGGGGTACCTGTTTTAGACATCTGCCAGGCTGCGATGTGGGCATCAGTGCACATGTTCAAGAAGCACTACTACCTGTATAAACTGGTCCAGCCGGAAGGTTACTTCACTCAGTTGCTTCTGAGGAACTTTTTGGTTCACTCCCCAGACCCTCCACCTTTGGGTGGTACTGCTAGTCTATGTATTCTAAAGGTGAGGAAACTGCTATTAGAAGCATTCATCAGAAGAACAAGTTACTTACCTCCAGTAACGCTTTATTCTGGTGGTTACTCTATCTAACTTCAGATTCCTCATTGACCTTGCTCCTCCCCATTCTTTGGAGTGGACTCTTTAATTAAAAAAATCTGTAGTTATAAGATCAATACACTATCTCAACCTCTCTGCGTCTGATCCAGTCTGGCACTTGAGGATATCCTAAAGGTGAGCAATCTGGGCATAGATAGAGTATTCACCAGAATGAGACAAGTAACTTATTTGGCCTGTTTCATATTGCCATCATATGTAAAGCACACATCACCTTTCATGTGCACATTTCTGATAGATACTTTTATCTGCAGATTCCTCACCTCATGAATCTTCCCCATGTACTAAACTGGATGCAGAAAATTTGCAATAAGTATCCTCCGCAAACAGGTGGCACCATGGCTTCAAGTTGACTCCAACATCTCCCTGGATGTGACTTTATGGAGCCATTTTTGGCAGCACCAGTGCTATGACATCAGTTCCGTGTTTTTATACCCTTTCGAAACACATACAATATGTCCTCTTTTAAAGCTCTTCTTTTTGATGATCCTTGCAGTGCTGTAGATCCATTTCTGGCTAACTTAGAACCCTTGTTGGTCTCTCTTCATCTGGCGTCATAGCCCTTCTTGAGTCAGAGTTCAGAAAAGAGCTCCGGGCCCTGATTGGTTCAGGTCTTCGCCTTTACAGGCCCTGGTGGTCACCAGGTGTACCCACGATGAATCGCATAAGGTAGAAAGAGTACAGTGGATCCAAATATTTGCCTATATTCGATGTGAGGTCACCCTCCATCAGATCCTTCACATTTGTCCGGTGGAGAAGGCTTCCTCCTATCTGGCCCAATTCTCAACCATGTGGCATGGAGTTTGTTCTGGGTTTTACTTCGATTCCGACCTCAACGCCAACTTCAGACTTGGCTTCTACCCAGTTTGGTAGAGACCAGGCCCAGTTGCCTTTCTACGCTCCAGTGCTGTCTGGTGCTGCTAGATCCAGTCCTGGCTTTTCCAGCACCGGTGCTGACCATGCTTAGGTGGCGGCGCTCACTCAAGCTTTGCTGGCCAGGAATCAGCCCAATCCAGATCAGTCTGTGCCCTTTAAAGCCCAAAGAGGTTCTTGAGTCTGTAGTATGCACTGTTTAGTTGCATCCCTGGTACTACTTATTTTATCCTTCTGCATATTCTGTCTGGCTATAGTGGGGGCGCACTGCGCCACACCATGCCAGTGCTGGTTTGGTGTGCGGTGTGTTACTTGCCCGTTATGCAGCTTGGTCCCTGCATCCTTTTTGCCATCTGGTCCCTGCATCCTTTTTGCCATCTGGTCTCTGGAGACATTCTGAACCCTTCAAGGCTTTCGTCTTAGGTGAACCTGGACAGTTGTAATTGATAGACGCTACAGTCTGTTACGGTAACCTGAAGTTGCTGCAGGTCAATCAATCAATCAATCAATCAATCAATCAATCAAGGGAATTGTCTCAAGGCGCAGGTAAAGCTTTAGTTTGGTTCTGTTGCCTATCGTTTGTGATTGGTTCCTTCTGACTGCGGGGGAGATAACTGCAAAAGGTTCACTCCCCTGCATACCAGTTTGTGGAAGTATAGTTTGTTGGACCTTCAGAGTTTGGTCTGTTTTAATTTTGAGTTTGGCAGATGCTGAAGCTGGCGCAACATAGGATCAGCCATGTTGTATGGTTCTTGTTCTTCCCTATTTCTTTGTCTTTTTGAACTATTGATGTTGGTTCAAACAAGGGGGCACAGTTTGGGCTACCCTTGACTGTATGGGCATTACTGTGACCCTTGGCTGTATGGGCATTACTGTGAGCAAGTGTACTGTTTCAGACTGGATGCTCTACTGTTCTATTTTCGCTCTTGCTGATGGTGGTTGATCACTGTCCTTGGTGGTTCAGCTGTTCCCAGGTTCTATTACCTTGTGTTCACTTGGCAATTGTTGATGTTTTCTGTAGTTGACTCTTTACCGGAGGTTTGCCATTGTTTTGGCTATGGTGCAACTTCCTTTAATCATATATGTCCGCCAACGAATTGCCCTTTAAGGTGCTCCTTGGAGAAAGTGGATACCCTGTTTCTGCTAACAGCTGTTGGTGTGTACGTGCAGGTTTTACAAGCTCTACCTGCACACTGAAAATGGCCTCTAACCTCTGCTGGATGATTGAGGATCTAGTACTTTGCATATATTTTCCTTGTTGCTGAGTGGATTACCCTTTGGGACCCTTGCTTTCCTTTCTACTGGTATACTTTATGTTGGACCTTTGTTCGGCCAATGATTCCGATTCCTTTTGTCCTTGGATGGTTGAGACTTTCTTGTGTGACTGATGGTTGCTGTCTTCATTAGCATGGCAAGGCACCCTCCTAGTGAAATATCATGCCTGTTGGTGGTGATTGTGTTTGAATGGCCTATTTTGCCATTGCTTCCTTCTTCAAACGGAGGGTTGGGATCTGGAAGGTTCTGCTTTTCTTTACTTTGGGGGACGTCTGCTTTGTTGTTGGTTTACTGGTGTCAACTGCTTATTATCTGTTGGCCCATTGCTTCTGTGGTTTTGGGCATCACTGTGTAGGTGTCTGAGACTCTTTTTTCGTAAGCTGTTACTGTTCCGAGGTGTGCAGGGGTTATGTTCTTCGAGTTAAGCTTCTGACTTGTTTGGCTGCTTCTGTTGCTGAATCGGTCCCTACCAATCTATCATGTGTCTAGTAGTGGACTTTTAGGATGTAGTTCATGTCTTCCAGTACCCAGTGTTGGATAGCTGGCCTACTTGCTTTGTCTCTAGCTTCAGGGAGTATTGCTTGAGTATTGATCCATGAGGTGAGGTATCTACAGGTAGAACTATCCATCATAAGAGAAAGTTACATATTTTTGGTAACCATCATTTTCGTGGACTCTCTACCTACCTGTAGATTTCTTACCAAGCTGCTTGCCTTTTCACTCTGATGAGTGGTTACTGTGCTGGCTAAATGGTATTAATGACAGTTTTGCACTGCAGTTCTTTAAGTTTGTCAGCTTCTCTCCACATCTAAGGGCATGGGGAAAAATGCAAGAACTGTAGTAATGTGCTGGGTAGTTCCTTATAGGGCTCTGGGAAATCACATCTGGGGAGTTTGATGAGAGCCATGGCGCCACCTGTAGGTGCAGGAGAACTTTTGCAAGTTTTCCAGAACCATTCTGGCGCTTGGGGGAAATTTGTGAGGTGAGGAATCTACAAGTAGATAGGGTATCAAACAGAGAAATCATTACGAAATGTAAGTAACATTTTCTTCAGGCTCTGAGAAAGTTTAAGAAGACAGTATAGCCTCCAGTGGTGGACCACAAAGGGTGAAAGCAGAAAGGTGTCCAGTGTCCTGGTCTGCTCTAGTGTCTTCTGACATTCTTGCCCCCACACTGGGGTGAATTGTTCTAAAACACTCTGTAAGGACCAGGACAGTGGAATAATATGTCCACCACAATGACCAGATGGGCAGAGACATTGTGTGGCTACTTCTGCCATCTCAGAACCTACCTAGGAAATACTTTTTCATATACTTCAGTACTTATCTAACCCAGGACATCAAACGATTATATAGTATGCACCCTCTCCTAGAACTACATAAAAAGCAATCTTATTTCATGCATCTTTATTTTGTGTGTGTGTAGTTCACATTTCTAGGTGCTCTTGGAAGAAGCAACGTGAGGTATTCTGTGTTCTCTGTAACGTAATGTAATGTGTATTTATAATGTGCTCTAATACTGAATAGGTGTGCTAGTGCTGCCTTGACTAGAAAACAGGAGGTACTCCATTGAGAATCAACTCTGTCTTTAGTGCTTTCTGAAAAGCAAACTTGGAGCCATGCATTCTAAGGTACAAGGTTAGTGAGTTTCATAACCTGGCTGCCTCAACAGAAAAAGTTCAACCTCCTATATGAGTCCGGCAGAGTTTTGGGAGCCACCAGAAGATGAGCTCCAACAGATCTCAAGGAGGAGCTTGGAACATTATGATAGAACTTGTCCTGTGGATACTGAGGACCCGACTGATAACATTCCTTAAACACAATGCACATTGCTTTGAACACAATACGTTTGGCTACTGGAAACCGTGGAGGGTCCTTAATACTTGTGAAGCACAGGATCATTTAGGTAAATTCAGAGCCAGGTGGGCTGCAGTGTTTTAAGTCCAGCTGAAGTTGATGAATGAAGACGTGATGGGATGCCAAAAACAAAGAATTACAGTAGTTGAGTCGACTCGCAATCATTGCTTGCACTATCACGGGTCTAGTCTGAGCGGCAAGTAGAATCTTCTGCAATACTTTTATTAAGCACCTGTAGGATAGCTTATTAACCTGACACAACAGGGTCAGATCTTGGTCAGTTTAAAAGCCCAGGTGCTATACAGGAGAGGAGGGAGTCCTAGTTTCTCTGGCCAGAACTCAGCTTGTAAAGTTCTTGGTGAATTTCTTCAATAGATCATGAAGATTTCCCTTTTGCCTGAATGTAATTTTATTTTAGTGAATGTAGTACGTATACCAATCATCACTGCCAACATTTTCTCTTTGAAGACTATATCGTACACAGAGCCTCAAGGGGCAAAGCCTCAGAAAGCCTATTGGCCCCAAACTATACCCCAGCCAGACCCCTCCAATTAGCATTGGTACATCCTATCCATCAATGATCATTCAAGAGATGGAACATGGGGCCACAGCTTCAGATTGTGAATGCCCTCTCCCTTTCCATGAGAGCTGAACTCAAACAATTACAATTCAGGAAGCTCTTAAAGGCAGAACTATCCAGGCTTAATTTCTAAGGGAACTCATCACAAACCAAGCATTTGAAATGAATAACATATGATTGCACTTGAGTATCCCTTGTCATTTTACTTATCTGTACACTGTCAGCTGTGAAGAATTTGAAAAGTAACAACACTCACAATAAGAAGTAAAAGGTTACATTTAGTTCTCAGTGTCACCATAGATTTTCAAAGACATTTGTGTCTTAGGCATGACATTTGAGGTTGCACTGACCTTGCTTTATGTAGGAGGAACGTTTTCCAAGGTCTAACCCACTTGGAGGTTTGCTTGGACTGAGTGGAAAATGATGAAGGGTTGAGAGTAATGTGTCTTGGTCTGATGGGATATGGTTGATCCACCTTCAGACACTTATACATGATGCACAGCATCTGAAATGCATAGCGATAGAGTTAGACTAGGTTATGTTTACCGGTTAGTGAGGATTAGGATTTGACTAAGGGATGGTAAACGCTTGGGGTTGGGGTGGAGTAGGGGGTCACACGTAAGGGAAATTCACTGAATAGGCAATTCATTTTCAGAACATTTCAAATTGAAATATACCTTTTTATTTGTAAACCCTGATTGTAGATACAGATTTGTGCATTTTCTGTTTGTGTTTACACTATTTTTATTTCCTATCTGTTTCTTCTAGACTGGAGATGGGCCCGCAGCTTCGCAGGTAACTAAACACTGTCCTTCTTTTTGATTTGTCACTTCTTTTTTTTTTTTTTAAATCTTTTTTTATTGAAAAGAAAACAACATAAAACAATACAAACCAAAACAAGTGCAGTAAGGTGCAGTCATATCAGGATTTACAATACTGGTAATATAGAGGTGCAGTAAAAGACAAGTCATTACATTGAGTCTTTAACACAATCATCTGCTTCGTAGGTCCCATCATTCGTTAAAACATTGCAGAGTCTCATGATCAGAAGCCAGTGGGGGATCATCGCTGAAAGGGGCACATAGCAAACCTCTGCTCTCGTTCCAAGGGCCCCATATTTTTGTCCATTTACGCGGGCATCCCCTGCTCTCATAGATAACCCTCTCTGCCTGCATACACCAATGTTATGTTAGGGTCTTTTATAAAGCGCATGGCTGCCCCAGCAACAGGGCGTCCCAGTGCAATCCATATCGGATTCCCAGTTAGTGTATCTTGGCTTAACCACTCCCTTCCATGTTCTGGCAATATTGTGCTTTGACCACCATGCAACACAACGAGACCCACAGTCTCTCACTTCTGGACAAATCCGTAGCGTCCCAGATATTTAGAAGACAAAAACCCGAATAAGGGGTCTCCCCTAATCCAGAGAGCCAGGGGTTCAAGAGCCAAAGCGAAAAGCAGAGGCGACAGGGGGCAGCCCTGTCTCGTACCCTTCCCCAATTCAAAGATTGCTGACCGGCCACCGTTGACCGTGATCCGGGCCAGGGGCCTTGAATAAAGAAGACGCACCCAGGATAGAAACCGATCTCCAAACCCGTATCTCTCAAGTGAAGCAAACAAGAAGGGCCACTCTATCATATCAAAGGCCATCTTGGCGTCCAAAGACATAATCACGGAGTCCTCTTGTATGGTAGAGGCCCTGCCAGGACCCCGAAAAGGCGGCGGAGATTCAGCGCAGTGTTCCTAACCGGCATAAAGCCGGACTGGTCCGGGTGTATCAACATATAGGAGATAAGGCGAGAGACGCAAAGCCAGAGTTTTAGCCAGTATTTTGACTTCCGGATCTAGGAGGGAAATAGGTCTGTATGAGCTACATTGCTCGGGGGTTTTCCCTTTTTGTGTATGACTACAATATTGGCTAGTCTCTGCGTTTCAGGTAGAATACCCCTGGTACATTCGTACGAGGAATGGGGCAATCATCGAGGCGTTGGCTTTGTAAAGTTCAATTGGGAGGCCACTAGAGCCCATGGCCTTTCCAGACTGTAATGCGCCAATCGCTTTAGATACCTCTTCAGCAGTCAGGGCGACGTCAAGATCTATTACATCTTGGGGATCTAACACGGGCAAAGGCAGAGTGATTAGTAATTCCGCCGCCGCTTTCTGGGTGGATGTGGGCGAAGCGGTATAAACCCGCTCGAAGTGGTTGGCGAATGCCCCTGTGATTCCGGCTCTATCTTGTATCTTTGCGCCTCTCTGATCTACGATTTCAGGCACCCATCTGTTGGCCATCTCGCTCTTGTCGAGCCATGCTAACAACTTACTGGCCTTATCGCCGATATCATATACATGATGTTGAGTGGCCCGATACTGGGCCTTGGCTGCATCTTCTGCGATGTCTCTGTACTCCTTTTGCTTTATAGATAATTTATGCGAGGCATCCAATGTATTGGACGCCATCAAACCGCCTTCGAGAAGGCCGATCTCTTTCTCTATCTCCTCCAGTTGTTTGCGTTTTTCTTTCCTATGACCCATCACTGCCGCCACCCCGCAACCCCGGATCACCGTCTTGTAAGCCTCCCATATCGTTGCGTGCGAGTCGACAGAACCATCGTTCTCGACAAAATAGTGTTTTGTGGCTTCCGTCAGTTTATCTCTGATCGCCGGCACTCTAAGGAACCAAGGGTTGAGAACCATTTTGTGGGGGTTGGGACGCCCCCATAGTATGTAACGATCGGGGAATGGGCCGAGATACCTCTAGGAAGGAAGGAGATCTCGCCGAACATGGGGAGCTGGGTGGCTTTACAGAAGAGATAGTCTATGCGGGACATACTCGATTTGTCACTTCTTAATTCTCTTACATTTCCTCCAGGTACGGGATTGCTTGTAATGAGCTGCCCTTAAGAGTCTGTGCATTCTTTCATATCTTAATGTGAGATGTCAGCTGCTCTCTGCTCTAAGAACGATGGACTATTTTTTCCTGTTAGAGCACATCAGACTATAGAACAGCTCTTCCTGAGAAAACAGACAATCAGCCACAATGCTGGGATCTGCGCCACTGCTGGTGTCTGTAGTTCTGCTATGGTCTCTGCCACTGCTAGGGCCTTAACTGCTGGTGGGATCAGTACCACTGCTGGGGTCTGTAGTGCTGCTATGGTCTCTGCCACTGCTAGGGCCTTCACTGCTGGTGGGATCAGTACCTCTGCTGGGGTCTGTAGTGCTGCTATGGTCTCTGCTGGGGCCTTCACTGCTGGTGGGATCAGTACCACTGCTGGGGTCTGTAGTGCTGCTGTGGTCTCTGCCACTGCTGGGGCCTTCACTGCTGGTGGGATCAGTACCTCTGCTGGGGTCAGTAGTGCTGCTGTGGTCTCTGCCACTGCTGGGGCCTTCACTGCTGGTGGGATCAGTACCACTGCTGCGGTCTGTAGTGCTGCTGTGGTCTCTGCCACTGCTGGGGCCTTCACTGCTGGTGGGATCAGTACCACTGCTGGGGTCTGTAGTGCTGCTGTGGTCTCTGCCACTGCTGGGGCCTTCACTGCTGGTAGGAACAGTACCACTGCTGGGGTCTGTAGTGCTGCTGTGGTCTCTGCCACTGCTGGTGGGATCAGTACCACTGCTGGGGTCTGTAGTGCTGCTGTGGTCTCTGCCACTGCTGGGGCCTTCACTGATGCTGGATCTGTACCTCTGCTGGGGTCTGTAGTGCTGCTATGGTCTCTGCCACTGCTAGGGCCTTCACTGCTGGTGGGATCAGTACCTCTGCTGGGGTCTGTAGTGCTGCTATGGTCTTGGCCACTGCTGGGGCCTTCACTGCTGGTGGGATCAGTACCTCTGCTAGGGTCTGTAGTGCTGCTATGGTCTCTGCCACTGCTGGGGCCTTCACTGCTGGTGGGATCAGTACCTCTGCTGGGGTCTGTAGTGCTGCTATGGTCTCTGCCACTGCTGGGGCCTTCATTGCTGGTGGGATCAGTACCACTGTTGGGGTCTGTAGTGCTGCTATGGTCTCTGCCACTGCTGGAGCCTTCACTGCTGGTGGGATCAGTACCACTGCTGGGGTCTGTAGTGCTGCTGTGGTCTCTGCGACTGCTGGGGCCTTCACTGCTGGTGGGAACAGTACCACTGCTGGGGTCTGTAGTGCTGCTGTGGTCTCTGCCACTGCTGGGGCCTTCACTGCTGGTGGGAACAGTACCACTGCTGGGGTCTGCAGCGCTGCTGGGTCTGTGTCGTGTCTGGTCCATGGAGCTCCTTGGAATAGAACCTGTCGACACAGCCATTTGCTGCCTGTGAAAGCAGAGTCTTGTTATTTCATTTCTTGGTGGTAAGTTAAAACAGTGCTTTGTGCAAACACCTTTTAACACCATATTATGAAAACAGAGCTGTTCATCAGCTATGCCCAATACAGGAGGTTTTACTAGTGAAACCTCCTCCGCTTTACAGGCACAGATACACACTGCACAGCTGTCCCCGTACAGGCAGCCCTGAAGCACTGAACTCTGCCTAGTTCTTTACATATTCTGCCTTTCTGTGCATACTCTTCCACCCCACAGTTCTATACACTCTGCGCCGATCTCACTCTGCACAGCTACACTCTACACAGCTTACCACCTCCAGAACAGTTCACATTCCTCCACTCCCAGTACATTCTTTCCTCATGCATCTACCCTTACCAGTTCTCTGTTCCCAGCACAACCACAACTCTCTAGATGCCATCTGCACAGGGCTCCAGTCTCTGCACACCCACTCAGGGGTGCTGCACTCTGAGCAGCCACACTTTACGCACTACCATACACTCCAGAGGAGGTCTACGCTATTTGCGTACTTCTCTACCTGGGCATACTCTCTGCGCAGCTTACCACTCTGCGCAGCTTACCACTCTCTGCGCAGCTTACTGCTCTCTGCTCGCTTTGCACGCTCCCCTTCCATCTGCACAGTCATTCACTCACACTACAACCCCCACTCTCTGCACATCACTCCAAGCTTTGCACGCTCCCCTTCCATCTGCACAGTCATTCACTCTTCCATCTGCAGTCATTCACTCACACTACAACCCCCACTCTCTGCACATCACTCCAAGCTTTGCACACTCCCCTTCCATCTGCACATCATTCACTCACACTACAACCCCCACTCTGCACATCACTCCAAGCTTTGCACACTCCCCTTCCATCTGCACAGTCCTTCACTCACACTACAACCCCCACTCTCTGCACATCACTCCAAGCTTTGCACACTCCCCTTCCATCTGCACAGCCCTTCACTCATAGTACAGCCCCCACTCTCTGCACATCCCTCCAAGCTTTGCACACTCCCCTTCCATCTGCACAGTCCTTCAATCACTGTACAGCCCCCACTCTCTGCTCAGCCCTCCAAGCTTTGCACATTCACTACCATCTGCACCGCTACAGAATGCTCAACTCCGCACCCCTCAGCTCTCTGAACAGGCTCCCACTCTACACAGACCCTAACTTTCCGTACAGCCCTCCACTCTCTTCACATCACCAGTGGCACCGGAACGAAGAGTGAGGGAGGTGCTGCAGCCCCCCTCATATTATGAAAGCAGATTCAGAGAAATGGACCACAGCGACAATGGTGCATATTACACCATCTCTGAGTATGTGTAGCTTAAAAATATAACTGTTTCCTAACAAACTACTGCTATTTAGTATTGGTGCTGATCTTTGTTCGTGTGTCTGTGAGTAAAATATCAGAATTTTTTAACCTAAAACTTATAATACCCTGGCACTGCATAGGAGAGGGAAAATGGAAAAAGTAATTTCAAAGATTGCTTACAGCACACATGTTTAAAAAGATTTGCTTCTTCTATTGTAAAGTGCGTAAATAGTTTAACAAAAGTATGGAAAACATAATTCTGAACTGTTACCCTCACGGGTAAGTAGTGCGCTTTACAAATTCTGTGATTGATTGATTGATTGATTAGAAAGGTCAACATGAACAAACAAGGGTCATTGTGTACTTTGTGTGAAGTGCACTAGGTTAAAACTATTCTGTTCTTACACTGTTCTTTTTGAGTCATGGTCTGTTTCAGTTGAAACTGACATAAGTATACAACAACAAATCAATGTGTTTGTTTAACTTGATGACCTCACAGCAGGTTCAATGAATTATTGTATACATTATAATGGATTGTGCTACTTTATGATATTCTAGTAGATATTCAACTGTGCTAGTGATATTATCCCTTCGCGTTTGTGGGATCGATGCAGCAAGTGCATGAACCCATCGATCTATCATGGCATTTAAAATATAAATTTTATAGAATTTATTTAGGGCGTTTTATATAGTGCAAACATGACCCTTCAGGGTATCAGAGCGCTGTACAAATAGGAAAACAAGTTAAACACAAAAAATACAAAAGAAACTGGCAACAAACAGATAAAAAATACAGGTTCGAGGCATGTGAGCTGCAGAGCTCACACTGTGCATTAGATCGCCATCTGGTGTTGGGCTCGGATGCTTGCACTTTGTTGTTGTCTTCGAAGAAGTCTTTGTAGTCATGTGATAGGTGACTCCTCCTTTGGACACTAGTGCGCATGGGCATCGACTCCATCCTCAGATTGTTTTTTTCCGCCATCGGGTTCGGATGCAACTTCGACACTCCGGTTCGAAACTTCTTGTTCAACGTTTTTCACACTTCACGACTTGATACCGACATCGACATCTCGACGTCCCTTCCTCGATCTCCTTTCCAGCCGTCGACCGGGCCGTCGGGCCCATCGACGCCGTAAGGCCTACTGCCCATGGAAAGGACGCCCTTCCGAAAATGCCCCCAGTATGGAGCAAAGTTCCCCCACCGTGACCACCACGAGGTCTGTAACCTGTGCCTCTCACCTGACCATAACGAGGCCACCTGTTCAGCCTGCGCTTCCTTCCGCTCCAAAAAGACCATTCGCGATCGTCGAGCCCGAAGGCACATCATGGCACAACGGTACGCTCCGGCACCCGTCAATATCTTCGATGAGGGTCCCGATGTTCCGGAGGAAGATTCCGAAGACCTCACTATCGTCTCGGAGGCAGAGGACTCAGACGGTTCCATCACTCCAGGGCAACAAGTGAGTACTACTGCCCCTGCCCCAACCCCACCTGCAAAAACGAAGGCACCGGTCAACACTTCGCCTGCGGGCCCCAGTCGCGACCGTAAACGTGCTTCGGACGCCCCGCCTTCCGGCTCGGCGCCGAAGAAGAAACTAAAGCCTTCCGGCTCCTCGGCACCGACCAAACCACACGTGTCCGCTCCACCGGCACTTTCGGCGCCGAAACCAAAGTACACCCGGCGCCGAAATCCGGTTCGGTCCCAAAATCCGCTTCCAAGCATGCGGATCACTCGGCGCCGAAACCCAGGCTCCACGATACAGCCCCTAAACCGAAGCTGTTCGAGCCGATAGCTAAGCCGAAGGACTCCCCTACGCCTTCTAAGACCAAAGAACATCCAAAGCAGCCATCACCGCGCTCGGAACCGAAAAAGTCGGCGCCGAAGCCAAATATTCAGGAGGAGGAACTGTTTCGACCGGATCCCATCGATCCTAATCAACAAAATATACATATTAATCCTAAAACTGGACATATCTCCTCTGTGCCACGCCACAAGCCTGTCCCTCCAAACAAGAAGGACTCTTCTACTTCCCCTATGCCTCCTTCTTCTCCTATACCTCTCTCTAACACCCCTCCTCTCCACATCCCTGTTACACCGCCTCGGCCTGTAACTTCTCCCCCACATGAATATCAGGACAACATGGGGTATGGTGATGACCCTGATAATCTACTTCTAGACCCAGATAACCCACCACAGGACGACTGGGGCTACCACGACCCCATGGATCCTACAGACCTCCCCAGCCCTCCACCTTATCCCACAAAACCATCTCCACCAGATGATCACATTGGTTTTGGACAACTCATCCACAGGGCTGCTGTCTTTCACGGGGTGCATATAAACACCAACCAACCAGAGGAAGATTTCCTTCTAGACACCTTTGAACAGTCTCAAAAAACTGTTCAGACTTTACCCATGATCAAAGGTGTCATTAAACATGCCCCTGAAATATTTAACGACCCTGTAAGGGCCAGGATCCTTAACCCTAGAATAAATAAAAAGTATAGACCTTCCCCTGATGACCCCGCCTACATCAAAGGTCAGCTCTCTCTTGACTCCCTGGTCGTCTCTAATGCTCGTAAACGGGCTAATTCCCAAACTTCCGGGGATGCTCCGCCCCCTGATAAGGAGTCAAAATTGTTGGATTCATCTGGCAAACGTGTAGCTGCGCAGGCCACCAACATCTGGCGCATAGCTAACACCCAGGCACTATTAGCTAGGTACGATAGGGCCCACTATGATCAGCTAGAGACCCTATTGCAACACCTACCTGATCAGTACAAGACACAGGCCAATGACCTCCTTCAGGAGGGCAAACTTATTTCAAATGCCTCCATTAAGTGCGCCCTGGATGCAGCCGACACCGCCGCTAGGTCCGTCAACACTAGCGTACTCATCAGACGGCACGCTTGGCTCCGCATTTCGGGGTTTAAGCCAGAAGTCCAAACTACCATCTTAAATCAGCCATTTAACCAAAACCAACTCTTTGGTCCTGCTGTTGACACAGCACTAGAAAAAATGAAAAAGGACACTGACACTGCCAAGTCAATGGGGGCATTGCAGTCCCCACAACAACGTGGCTCCTTTTGCCGCTCCTTCTACAGAGGGGGCTCTAGGAACACCACCACAGACAATTCCTCCTCATATAGAAGCACCACCCAAACCTCTCCCAGTAGAGGATACTTTAGAGGTGGTTACAGAGGCAACAACACTAAGGGCAGAGGTCGAGGTAATAACAACACCCGTACCTCCACCACTCCTAAACAGTGACTTCCCTCCACTTCCCCGACCACACCACCCCTGTCGGAGGACGGCTATCACAGTTCCTACCTGTCTGGAACTCCATTACAACAGACAGGTGGGTGAGACAAATTATCCAACATGGCTACTGCCTGGAACTAACAGCTACCCCCCCAACATACCACCCAAGCAGCGTCCAATGTCCGCAGACCATCTTACGCTTTTACAGCAAGAGGTACTTTCCCTGCTTCAAAAGCACGCCATAGAGCCAGTTCCTCTACTACAGCAGGGCACAGGGGTTTACTCCCTGTATTTCCTAATCCCTAAAAAGGATGGCGCTCTAAGGCCTATTTTGGACCTCAGACCCCTCAATCAGTATATACATTCAGATCATTTTCACATGATCACTCTCCAGCAAGTGCTTCCCTTATTACAACAACAAGACTTCCTTGCCACATTAGACCTCAAGGACGCCTACTTCCACATTCCCATACATCCTGCTCACAGGAAGTATCTAAGGTTCGTACTCAATGGACAGCACTACCAGTTCAAAGTACTTCCATTCGGAGTCACCACTGCTCCAAGAGTGTTTACCAAATGCCTTGCAGTAGTAGCAGCGCACCTACGAAGACAACAAATACATGTCTTCCCATACCTGGATGACTGGCTCATCAAAGCCAGATCATTCAACCAGTGTGTCCAACACACTCACCAAACAATACAAACATTACACAACTTTGGGTTCACAATAAACTATACCAAGTCGCACCTTCAGCCCTCCCATATCCTTCAATATCTGGGAGCCACAATAAACACTTCCACTGCTCTAGCTTACCCCAGCCCAGCCAGGATAGCCAGTATACAAACCCTTGTCCCCAGGTTTCAGATACAACACTCTCTCCCAGCCAGAGTGTTTATGCAGCTAATCGGCATGATGGCATCTTGCATTTTTATCGTCCCACATGCAAAACTTCAAATGCGTCCTCCACAGGAGTGCCTAGCGCGCCAATGGAACCAGGCTCACGGACATCTTACAGATCTGGTGTTGGTGGACAGCCGCACACATCTCTCTCTGCAGTGGTGGAACACCAAAAATTTGTCCAAAGGGCGGCCGTTCCTAGAGCCGGTTCCACAAATAGTACTAACCACGGACGCATCCCTCACAGGATGGGGAGCACACCTGTTAGATCATACAACACAAGGCAAGTGGACCACTCAACAAAAGCTGCTCCACATCAACCACCTGGAGTTACTAGCTATATTCCTAGCTCTCAAGTCTTTTCAACTCCACGTACAAAACAAGGCTGTCCTGATCCGAACAGACAACATCACAGCCATGTACTATATACAAAAACGGGGGACACACTCTCCACAACTGTCCCAACTGGCACAGGACATTTGGAGGTGGGCCATTCCACAAAACATATACCTTCTAGCAGAACACCTACCAGGGGTTCACAATCAGATTGCCGATCTGTTAAGTCGACAGACACAACAGATTCACGAGTGGGAACTACATCCACAAGTTCTTCTACCTTTTTTCCAGATGTGGGGCCAGCCAGACTTAGATCTGTTCGCCACACACCAAAACGCAAAATGCCCAACCTTCGCCGCCAGGTTTCCACACCCGCAGTCCAAGGGCAATGCGATATGGATGAACTGGTCCGGCAGATTTGTGTACGCTTTTCCACTGCTACCACTGATCCCACTTGTAGTACGCAAGCTCCGACAACAGTCTCTAAAAATGATACTAGTAGCTCCCACATGGGCACGCCAACCGTGGTTCACCACACTACTGGAACTATCAGTAGTCCCATACCAAAAACTACACCTCTCCCCATCAATATAATGCAGAGCCATGGAGAGATAAGGCACCCAGATCCATCTCAACTGAACCTTGCGATTTGGCTCCTGAAGTCCTAGAATTCGGTTACCTTAACCTACCGCCAGACTGTATGGACGTTATTAAAGAGGCTAGACGCCCAACTACCAGAGCCTGCTATGCAGCCAAATGGAAAAGATTCGCTATTTACTGCACTAACAATCACATCCAACCATTACAGGCCTCCACGCAAAACATCATTTGCTACTTGCTACATTTGCAAAGATGTAATCTTGCATACTCATCCATACGTCTGCACCTCGCAGCCCTTGCTGCTTACTTACAAAACAGGCAACACTTATCACTCTTTAGAGTCCCCGCCATTAAAGCCTTTATGGAAGGCCTTAAGCGGATCATACCTCCCAGATTACCACCTTCCCCAGTGTGGAATCTTAATATAGTACTTACCAGGCTCATGGGACCACCTTTCGAACCCCTACATAAATGTGAACTTCAATTCCTTACATGGAAAGTTGCATTCCTAATTGCAATCACTTCTCTCAGGAGAGTCAGTGAGATACAGGCTTTAACTATACAAGAGCCCATCTTACAAATACATCATAATAAGATAGTTCTCAGAACAAACCCAAAATTCCTTCCCAAAGTCATTTCGCCTTTCCACCTTAACCAATCGGTAGAACTACTCGTGTTCTTCCAAAACCCAGATTCCGTGGCAGAAAGAGCTCTCCACACCCTGGATGTCAAAAGAGCCCTTATGTATTACATTGACAGAACCAAGTCTTTTCGCAAAACCAAACAATTGTTTGTAGCTTTCTCTCCACCACACAAGGGTAATCCCATCTCAAAAGCCGGGGTTGCAAGGTGGATTGTTAAATGTATCCAAATCTGCTACCAAAAAGCCAAACGCACATTATCAGTTCCCCCTAGAGCGCACTCAACACGCAAACTAGGGGCCTCCATGGCATTCTTAGGGAACATTCCCCTAGAAGACATATGTAAGGCAGCCACATGGTCTACAACACACACCTTCACTAAACACTATTGTGTTGATGTGCAAGCCAAGCAACAAGCTTCAGTGGGCCAAGCTGTCCTTAAAACCCTTTTTCAAACTACTGCAACACATACAGGTGACCACCGCTAGGGAGATACTGCTGTACAGTCTATGCACAGTGTGAGCTCTGCAGCTCACATGCCTCGAACGGAAAATGCTACTTACCAGTATGCATCTGTTCTTGGCATGTAGAGCTGCAGATCCTCACACGCCCACCCACCTCCCGGGACCTGTATGTGTTCCAGTCCTATCTTAATTAGATACACACACATGGACATCTCTTTCCTTTTCTACTAACTCCATCACTCCCCAATATGGCGAAAAACAATCTGAGGATGGAGTCTATGCCCATGCGCACTAGTGTCCAAAGGAGGAGTCACCTATCACATGACTACAAAGACTTCTTCGAAGACAACAACAAAGTGCAAGCATCCGAGCCCAACACCAGATGGCGATCTAATGCACAGTGTGAGGATCTGCAGCTCTACATGCCAAGAACAGATGCATACTGGTAAGTAGCATTTTCCTTAGCAATATGTTGTACAAATAGCAAACAGGTTGTAACCGCAAAAGCCGGAAAGAACAGGCAAGAAACAAAATATATACAAGGACAAAATATTCAGGATACAGAAATGTATATAGGAAAGATGGGTCGACTTAGTGAAATCAGGACCACTGCTGAAAGTATCTCTTCAGCAACAGCAGTTTTACTTCTTTTTGGAAGGAGGTAGTCGAAGGATTAAATCTAGTTTAATGAGGAATTGCGTTACATATTCTAGGGTCAAGATCAGAGAAGGAGCGATTAGAAGTTTTCTTTTGCTGAACTTCGAGTCTGAACTTCTAAGGGAGTGACTCCCACCCAATAGTTCAATTTTTTTGCCATTTAAACGGAAGTGTTGTGATGAAGACCTTTATGGGTCATGCAGGCTATTTTAAACTGAATTCTAGCTTTAAACGGTAGCCATTTGAGATGTTTCAGGTCCGGTGTAATGTGGTCGCGCTTACTGGATCCCATGATGAGCCTTGCTGCTGAGTTTAGAGTGGGCTTTAACGGAGCTACTAGCCGGGCTTTGGGTAATCCTGCAAGAGTAGCACTCCCGTAGTCTAGGCGGGAGATGTCTAGGGATTGGACTGCTAACTCTAGGTCATCTGGGGTAAGAACAATTTGATGTTCCTTACAGTGTTCAAATGGTAATTAGCTCCTCTGGTAGATGCAATGATGTGATCTTGCATATTCAGGTATTTGTCGAGTGTAATGCCTAACGATCTAGTAAAATCAACAACATGTGGGTGCAGTTGAGCGATGTAAGCTGTGAGAGCCATTCATCTATGGGGTAGAGAGAATGTAGGGGGCAAACAGGAGAAATTCGGTCTAGTGTGTTTAGCATAAGGTGCTTGCTGGTTCACTATTGTTGTATTAAAGGTTTTGATATGTGCAGGTGAGGAAATTTTGAAGTATAATTGTGTGTCATCCGCATACATGTGGTACTGTATGGTTGAGTGTGTAAGATCCATGAACAAGTTGAACAGCGTGGGTGAGAATGTGGATCCTTGAGGTTCTCCAATCGAGACTGGAGTAATGTCTGACAGGGTTGGATTTACTTTGATTCGTTGAGCTCTATTATGAAGAAAAGAGAAAAACTAACATAAGACGGGACCAGCTAAACCCATCCTTTTCTCCAAAAGGTCTATCATGTTTGTTGGACCGGGCCCTTTTTGCAGGGTTATCCCCAAACTTTGTGCCTTCTTCCTCCTATTTTTTCTGACCTGTTTTTGTTGGCTTTAGGACTCTGGGCACTTTACCACTGATAATCAGTGCTAAAGTGCATATGCTCTTTGTGTAAATTGTATTGGTGATTGGTCTAGCCATGATTGGCATGTCTGATTTACTGGTAGGTCTCTAGTAAAGTGCACTAGGTGTGCCCAGGGCCTGTAAATCAAATGCTACTCGTGGGCCTGCAGCACTGATTGTGCCACCCACATCAGTAGCCCTGCAACAAGGTCTTAGGCCTGCCACTGCAGTGTCTGTGTGGGCAGTTTTAAACTGTCATGTTGATCTGGCAAGTGCACCCACTTGCCAGGCTCAAACCTTCCCGTTTTCTACATGTAAGGCACCCCTAAGGGAGACGCAAGGTAACCCCATGGGCAGGGTGCAGTGTATGTGTAAGGTAGGATATGTACTGGTGTGTTTTACATGTCCTGATAGTGAATTACTGCTAATTTAGTTTTTTAGGTCTCGCTCTGAAAGCCAGCGCTTCAGCGCTGGCTCTGGGCGAGACGTTTTGTAGTGGGCTTGCAGAAATGCAACCACTCTTTTTGGCTGGCATCGAGTGTGCAGTTACGCGCACAATGACGAGCAGAGGCGCCATATGCCTTTCATCTCTCGTCATGGTGCGCGCACATCGCACACCATTTGCCAGCCTGCTTACACTTTTGCATTGTAGTGGCGAGCGCGCGCTTGTTTCACTTTTCTTCACTGCTGTTGACACTCCCCCCCCACACACACACTCCTCCCCACCCCAGCTTCACAATTGAAAACGTTTGATGGTGGTAAACAGCGGATGACGGATACCTCCACGTGTTTCTTTTGTCACTTGTGGGTCCTTCACCCAGGTTTGTAGTGTAATTTACATTGTAGTACTTGTAAAAGTGATTTGGACATTCTAACGTGAGGGGCGCAAGTACCAGAAGTCACATGAACACAGTGCAGTGTGAGTGAGTGACGGTACATAACGTCTACGCCCTTCTCTTCATCATGCGACATAACATGTGTTATTCATTGCCTCCTGAATTCTGGGGTGGAATCCTTCAAAAAAGGACTGCCAGCGTGATTTTGCACTGTGTCGATTTCTTTTGGGAAAACGCAATCTTTTTTTCGCTGCATGTCACGTCTTTAATTTTCGAACATTTTTGGGAGATGTCTATCTTTGAGGCGCATGGACAGTGACACAGCTCTCATGCTCTGATGTTATTCTAGTCTCTTGCTTTGAATATCTGTTTTGATTCACAAAGGTTTAGGGAAGTTTGAGTAACTTGCAGAAGTGTGAGATATTTTCAGTATTGCGTCTAAAACGCAAATTTTGCTAATCTGTACACAGCCTGCTTTCACTTTTACCATCGCGCGCGCTGAGATCAACAACTTTTATCCTTACAGTTAAATAATTACACCACATTTTATAGCTATTTTTTTATTTCCACTAGTATCTTTTAGAGGCAAAGCATTTATGTTTAAAATTACAATTAAACTTGACACTTTCTTTAAATCTATTTCTCACTTGTACTTCAAAACTTAGAGGGACTTACACAATGTTCTGTTTAGGCATTCAGGGCCATATTATCAAGAATGGCCTACCCCTCTTCTACCCTACTACCCCACTACCCCCACTACCCCCCTACTATCCTACTACCCCACTACACCTCTACTACCCCTCTACCCTACCCCACTACTACCCCTCTACTACCCTACTACCACTCTACTACCCTACTACCCCTCTACTACCCCACTACCCCTCTACTACCCCACTACCCTACTACCCCTCTACCCCTCTACTACGCCTCTACCCCACCCTCTACTACCCCACTACCCTTCTACTACCCCACTACCCTACTACCCTTCTACTACCCCACTATCCTACTACCCCACTACCCCTCTACTACCCTTCTACTACTGCCCCTCTACTGCCCCACTACCCCTCTACTACCCCTCTACTACCCCTCTACTACCCCACTACCCTACTACCCCTCTACTACGCCTATCCCACCCTCTACTACCCTACTACCCCCTACTACCCGACTAGCCTACTACCCCTCTACTACCCCACTACCACCCCTCTACTACCCCACTACCCTACTACCCTACTACCCCTCTACTACGCCTCTACCCCACCCTCTACTACCCCACTACCCCCCTACTACCCCAATACCCTACTACCCCTCTACTACCCCACTACCACCCTCTACTACCCTACTACCCCACTACCCTACTACCCCTCTACTACCCCACTACCCTATTACCCCTCTACTACCCCCTACTATCCTACTGCCCTACTACCCCACTACCCTACTGCCCTACTACCCCCTACTATCCTACTACCCCACTACTACCCCTCTACCCTACTACTACCCCACTACCATACTACCCCTCTACTACCCCACTACCCTACTACCCCTCTACTACCCCACTACCCTACTACCTCTCTACTACCCCACTACCCCTCTACTACCCCTCTACTGCCCCACTACCCCTCTACTACCCCTCTACTACCCCTCTACTACCCCACTCCCCTACTACCCCACTACCCTACTCCCCTACTACCCCACTACCCCCCTACTATCCTACTACCCCTCTACCCTACCCCACTACCCTACTACCCCTCTACTGCCCCACTACCCCTCTACTACGCCTCTACCCCTCTACCCCACCCTCTAATACCCCACTACCCTACTACCCCTCTACTACCCCACTACCCCTCTACTACCCCACTGCCCCCTACTACACTACTACCCCTCTACTACCCCACTACCCTACTGCCCCACTACCCCACTACCCTACTGCCCTACTACCCACTACCCCCCTACTATCCTACTACCCCACTACCCTACTACCCCTCTACTACCCTACTACCCCTCTACTACCCCACTACCCCACTGCCCTACTACCCCACTACCCCCCTACTATCCTACTATCCTACTACCCCACTACCCCACTACACCTCTACTACCCCTCTACCCTACCCCACTACCCCTCTACTACTCCACTATCCTACTACCCCACTACCCCTCTACTACTACCCCTCTACTGCCCCACTACCCCTCTACTGCCCCACTACCATCTACTACCTCTCTACTACCCCTCTACTACCCCTCTACTACCCCTCTACCCCTCTACTACCCCTCTACCCCTCTACTACCCCACTACCCTACTACCCCTCTACTATGCCTCTACCCCTCTACCCCACCCTCTACTAGCCCACTACCCTAATACCCTTCTACTACCCTACTACCCTTCTACTACCCCACTATCCTACTACCACACTGCCCCTCTACTACCCCTCTACTACCCCACTAAGCCCCCACTACCCCTCTACTACCCCACTACCCTCTACTACCCCACTACCCTACTAGCCCACTACCCCACTACCCTACTACACCTCTACTACGCCTCTACCCCATCCTCTACTACCCCACTACCTCCCTACTACCCCACTACCCTACTACCCCACTACCCCTCTACTACCCCACTACCACCCCTCTACTACCCCACTACCACCCCTCTACTACCCTACTACCCCATTACCCTACTACCCCTCTATTACACCACTACCCTGCTACCCCTCTACTACCCCACTACCCTAATGCCCTACTACCCCACTACCCCCTACTACCCTACTACCCTTCTACTACCCCACTATCCTACTACCCCACTATCCTACTACCACACTGCCCCTCTACTACCCCACTACCCCTCTACTACCCCTCTACTACTACCCCTCTACTGCCCCACTACCCCTCTACTACCCCACTACCCTACTAGCCCACTACCCCACTACCCTACTACCCTACTACACCTCAACTACACCCTCTACTACCCCACTACCTCCCTACTACCCTACTACACCTCTACTACACCCTCTACTACCCCACTACCTCCCTACTACCCCTCTCCTACCCCACTACCACCCCTCTACTACCCTACTACCCCACTACCACCCCTCTACTACCCTACTACCCCACTACCCCTCTAATACCCCACTACCCCATTACCCTACTACCCCTCTATTACACCACTACCCTGCTACCCCTCTACTACCCTACTGCCCTACTACCCCACTACCCCCTACTATCCTACTACCCCACTACACCTCTACTACCCCTCTACCCTACCCCACTACTACCCCACTACCCTACTACCCCTCTACTGCCCTACTACCCCTCTACTGCCCCACTACCCCTCTACCCCTCTACTACCCCCTACCCCTCTACTACCCCCTACCCCTCTACTACCCCTCTACCCCCCCTCTACCCCTCTACTACCCCTCTACTACCCCACTACCCCTCTACTACCCCCTACCCCTCTACTACCCCCTACCCCTCTACTACCCCCTACCCCTCTACTACCCCTCTACCCCCCCTCTACCCCTCTACTACCCCTCTACTACCCCTCTACTACCCCACTACCCCTCTACTACCCCACTACCCTACTACCCCACTACCCTTCTTCCCCACTACCCCACTACTACCCCCTACTACCCCACTACCCTACTACCCCCCTACTACTACCCCACAGCACAATTGTTGCATAGCTAAACACTTATAAGGTCCCAAAGGCGAGACCTATTGGCTATGCCAATGCTTGTCACTATTGCAAGGGCTATCTCTCCCATAGAGAGCTGCCTGGTAACCTCTTACAAGTGTAAATTTCAATTAGGAAGAGATAGAGATTTGGAGTTTGGGTACCCTGAACTCAGAATTTAAAATTACCTATTTTAATGAAGTTTGTTTTTAAATTCTGTGTTTGAAAATGCCACTTTTAGAAAGTGAAAGACACACAATTGATGGACGGAATGCAGAACAAATCAAAACATTCACCCCCAGTCAAGAGATCTGGGTTAAAACCATCATTCTTTTGCTCACCATGCCACCTCAGTTTAGACCCGGCCATATGCAAATCAGTCTTGACCCTGTGCCTCATGGTAACAGTCCAGCCCGAACTGCCAAGCCAGGTCCTCCCTGGACTGGAAACGAGCATCCTAGGACCGGTTTCGGGGTTTCGCCCCTCTTCAGCCAGGATAGCTTGATTCCAGTGGCACAGTGAGCCCAGGACCCACGTCTGGGCATACCTGGCGCACTTAGGGCGAGAAAGCAAAAGACACACAATTGATGGACGGAATGCAGAACAAATCAAAACATACACCCCCAGTCAAGAGATCTGGGTTAAATCCATCATTCTTTTGCTCACCATGCCACCCCAGTTTAGACCCGGCCATATGCAAATCAGTCTTGACCCTGTGCCTGGCAGTTCGGGCTGGACTGTTTCCATTGGGCACAGGGTCAAGACTGATTTGCATATGGCTAGGTTCAAACTGGAATGGCATGGTGAGCAAAAAAACGATGGATTTAGGCCCAGATCTCTGTACTGGGGTGAATGTATGACATTGTTCTGCATTCTGTCCATCAATTGTTGTTTTTGCAATTGTCACCCCGAGTGCGACGGGTATGCCCAGACGTGGGTCCCGTGCTCTCCATGCCACTGGAGTCGAGCTATCCTGGCTAAAGAGGGGTGAAACCCCGAAACCGGTCCGAGGATGCTTGTTTCCAGTCCAGGGAGGACCTGGCCTGGCAGTTCGGGCTGGACTGTTCCCATTGGGCACAGGGTCAAGACTGATTTGCATATGGCTAGGTTCAAACTGGAATGGCATGGTGAGCAAAAAAACGATGGATTTAGGCCCAGATCTCTGTACTGGGGTGAATGTATGACATTGTTCTGCATTCTGTCCATCAATTGTTGTTTTTGCAATTGTCACCCCGAGTGCGACGGGTATGCCCAGACGTGGGTCCCGTGCTCTCCATGCCACTGGAGTCTAGCTATCCTGGCTGAATATGGGTGAAACCCCGAAACCGGTCCTAGGATGCTTGTTTCCAGTCCAGGGAGGACCTGGCCTGGCAGTTCGGGCTGGACTGTTCCCATTGGGCACAGGGTCAAGACTGATTTGCATATGGCTAGGTTCAAACTGGAATGGCATGGTGAGCAAAAAAACGATGGATTTAGGCCCAGATCTCTGTACTGGGGTGAATTTATGACATTGTTCTGCATTCTGTCCATCAATTGTTGTTTAGGTCTCGCCTGAGCCAGCGCGCATGCGCTGCTCTGGGAGGCTTTTAGTAAGGGCTTTTAAACTCTAAACACACGCTCGTGCGTGTGCTTTTTTTTTTTATCACCCGCAATTGGCCTTTGCATGCGTCTTTCTAAGAAAGACAGCACGCAATTGGTCCAAGGCGGGGCATGTCCCGTCTTCTCTGTCCCCTGGCCTAGGGTGCTCGGGAGCGAGCAGCAGCGCCATCTGTTTCCATTATCGCGCCCCCGTCTCGCGGTCGCATTAATTGGAAACAGATGGCGGTCAGTGCTGGTCGTGCTGGTTATCTTGTTTTTTTATCTTTTCACACCTCACTTCACATCATTTCACCACTAGCCTTTTCGTCCTCCCTTAACTCTCTTTACTGTAGTACCGGCTCTCTGCAGCCTTCACACCCATGGTTGTTGACACTCGCTTAAAGTTTTTGGGACCTTGAATGTCCTGCCGTTAGGTACGTCTTCTATCTCGGGTGATTTTCTCTATTTCTACCACCTCGCGCATTTGCGCGATTTGTGCACCAGCCTTCACTCACGGTAAATCCGAGCACTGTCGGAATCGCAGTAAGAACTGACCTTCACAACTTTTGTAATCTTCGCACGTCTGCGCACTCAAAGCATGTTATCACGTTTCTCGTGATGCCCCGCACTGGTGTAACGGTATAATTCCATCAAGTCGGAACTGCGAGTAGCATTTATGTATGTTGTGTCCGCAGAGTGCTACACTAACTTATCATGGCATGGCATTTCCATTTCATTTGTTAAACTACTATGCCCCACGGTTTTCAGCCGCATTTTAAGAAGGTTACAATGTCGGAACCGCGGCATGATATCCCACCCGCATAGAACTGCCACACTTCCTGCACGTTTGTTTATAGCTCTAAACCCACCGGCAACCACTGTGTTTTATTGTTTCAGCCGTCATTTCACTTTTCACATTTTCTCAGTGCACTTTCATCCTTTAATGTCGGTCCCCTTGCATGCGTCCCGCCCGCATATAACTGCTTACATTCCCTGCACGTTCACTAATAGCCTCAGCAAGGCATCATGTATTAAATTCACTGTTAATCATCATGCTTCACTTTTGTAACTGCCGATTCACCACTCAGTGGTATTGTCACATTTTCTCCGGGCACTTTCTAATCCTTCACAGATGGTATGCTTGCATTAGACTTTTGAGCATGCTTTTGATTTTCTGACCACGCCATTGGGGCACTCAAAACTGAACTTGTATTCATTCCTGTGATTATTATGTTAGTGCTTTCCATGAGTCCAGTATTGCACTCAATGCAACATACACTCCAAATAATACCACTCAGTGCCACATAATTACATGCCACATAATTACACTCTACTGAATGCAACATACACTCCACATAATATCACTTAGTGCCACATAATTACACGCCACATAATTACACTCTACTCAATGCAATATAAATACACTCCACATAATACCACTCAGTACCACATAATTACACACCACGTAATTCCACTCTACTCAATGCAGCATAAATACACTCCACATAATACCACTCAGTACCACACAATCACACGTCACAATTACACTCTATTCAATGCAACATAAATACACTCCACATAATACCACTCAGTGCCACATAATTACACACCACATAATTACTCGACTCAATGCAACATAAATACTCCACATAATACCACTCAGTACCACATAATTACACTCTATTCAATGCAACATAAATACACTCCACATAATAACACTGTGCCACATAATTACATGCCACAGAATTACACTCTACTCAATGCAACATAAATACACTCCACATAATACCACTCAGTGTAACATAGTTACACGCCACATAATTACACTCTGGTCAATGCAACATACACTCCACATACCACTCAGTACCACATAATTACATGCCACATAATTACACTCTACTCAATGCAACATAAATACACTCCACATAATACCACTCAGTGCCACATAATTACACTCTACTCAATGCAACATAAATACACTCCATATAATACCACTCAGTGCCACATAATTACATGCCACATATTTACACTCTACTCAATGCAACATAAATACACTCAACATAATACCACTCAGTACCACATAATTACACGTCACATAATTACACTCTATTCAATGCAACATAAATACACTCCACATAATACCACTGTGCCACATAATTACACGCCACATAATTACACTCTACTCAATGCAACATAAATACACTCCACAAAATACCACTCAGTGCGACATAGTTACACGCCACATAATTACACTCTACTCAATGCAACATAAATACACTCCACATACCACTCAGTACCATATAATTACATGCCACATAATTACACTCTACTCAATGCAAATAAATACACTCCGCATAATACCACTCAGTGCCACATAATTACACGCCACATAATTGCACTGTACTCACTGCAACATAAATACACTCCACATAAATGCACTCTATGCCACATACCACCAATCAACATAAATGCACTCCACACCATGACACAATTTCACTAAGCATAATTTCACTCAACACTACAGTTCCAGGCCACACAATTCAACTCCACACATTTCCAATACACACCACATAATTACACACCAAACAACATATTTCAACTCCACAACTCACAACATACCTCCAATCCACACCATGTAGTGGCACCACCTGAGCACCAAACATCACTCACCACCACCATTTTGCATCAGCGCACCACCTAAGCATCACCTAAGCATCACCTAAACATCACCTAATCATCACTTCACTCTACCCTCGGAATCAGGCATCTGTTGATTCTCCCCTAGTGTCCGTCCGCTGCTCGTGTTCTAATTAAATTACTGTTTTCCAACCTCCACTTTCCCGTTATTTATGTCCCGCTCCCCCATAACAAAAAAAATTATAACAAACAAGCATGAGAACAGGCAGGAAGAAGTTGCCAGCAGTGCAAGTACAAAAAAACTAGAAGACATTTGTTATGTTAAAATCTTTTTTTAATCAGGTTGTTCAGTTGTATATAATGTTGTCTTGGTTTGTATAAAGGTAACAAAAATGCTTAACACTTTTTATTATAACTTTTCAACATGATGCACAGCAGCCACAATGCTCTACAACATAGCCAAAAGTTCTGGCTAAACACATAAGGTCCCAAAGGCGAGACCTATTGGCTATGCCAATGCTTGTTTTGCATTTGTCACCCCGAGTGGGGCGGGTATGCCCAGACGTGGGTCCCGTGCTCTCCATGCCACTGGAGTCAAGCTATCCTGGCTGAAGAGGGGTGAAACCCCGAAACCGGTCCTAGGATGCTTGTTTCCAGTCCAGGGAGGACCTGGCCTGGCAGTTCGGGCTGGACTGTTCCCATTGGGCACAGGGTCAAGACTGATTTGCATATGGCTAGGTTCAAACTAGAATGGCACGGTGAGCAAAAAAACGATGGATTTAGGCCCAGATCTCTGTACTGGGGTGAATGTATGACATTGTTCTGCATTCTGTCAATCAATTGTTATTTTTACTTTTAGAAAGTGGGCAGTTTCTTGCTTTACCATTATGTATCTCTGCCTTCCTGTGGAATCAATGTCTGGTTTAGACTGACAGTGGCTGTTTGTGCATTCACTCTAGACAGTCACACAAAGGGAGCTGAGGTGCGCCCTACTTATCCTGATGGCCTATCAGCAGGCTGATGGGTCTTCCCGAGCTAGAGTAGTGGGAGGAGTTGTCACTGACACCTAAATATGGGCTGTGCCTGTCCTCACACAATGCTGGCTCCACCCCCTGTAGTGTGTCTGGAGCCAAGGCAGGGCAAGGCGGAATCTTGTGGACAGCAAAGACTTTCCTCTGAAATATGCCTACTTCAAAGACAAAAGGGGTATAAGTATTGGACCTGTAACCCCATATTTTTAGAACACTTCTGGATCAAGAGGAGACTCTTCCAAGAGGAAGAGCTGGAGAGCGGTCAGGAGGAGTACTACCCCTTTGCTGTGTTGCTTTGCTGGCTTGGCCTGCAGTTGCTGCTTCTGTCTTGGAGAGTTCAAGGGCTGGACTTTGCTTTTGTTTCCTGCTTGAGAAGATTCTCCAAGGGCTTGCGTGTGCTTGCCTCGTTTTAAGAAGTCTCAGGGCCATCAGAGACTTCATCTGCAGCCCCCCCTGACCTCCTCTGCTAGGAATTTTGACCTGCCAAGTTCCACTTCTGGGCCCTTGGGGTGGTTTGGCTGCTTCAAAGACTCAAAATCCACGCATCGCCCTTCCAATGCCGTTTTTCCCACCGCAAGCTTGCCGCGTGGTTGAAAAACCAACGCATCGCTGTGGTGCGGCTGAAAAATTGGCGCAGCTCCTGTTCACAGCCAGAAGAACCGCTGCAGCCAGAGTCCAGAGCACCATGTCTCCGACGTCCGGGTCCCCCCTCCGACTCCGGCGCAGGCCCTGCGGCTGAAGAATTCAACGCATCCTCGGTCCACTGCGGGAAGAATCAATGCAGCACCTGCTTCACAGCTGCTGCTTTATCCCCAGCTCATCCGAATTTCCACGCATCGCACCTATCGCCAAGTTTCCAGCGCATGGCCCCGCAGAAAGGAACCGTCTTCGAATTTCAATGCATCGCTTCTCCTCGCAGTAAGGAATCGATGCAACACTTCTCATGCGTGCAGCAGAATGGACCCCTCCATTCACCTGGGACTCAAGAATAACCCTGGGCAAAGCACTACGCTACGCTCGCGTAGTTTGTGAAGTTTGCGCTACTTCGCACTACGCGAATTGCACGTAGCACAGTGCAAACACGCGTAGCGTAGTGCAGCGGTCATTTTTTGCTTGCTCGCGGTCCTCAACGCCAAGTTGGCGACCGCGAGCAAGCAAAATGACATCCCGGCGAGACTTTTTCCTCGTTCGCGATCAGCAACATCAAGTTGCCGATCGCGAGCATGGAAAATAAACCTCCCGGTGAGATTCTCAACGCGGGGAGGTCAGGTTTCTCATTGCGAGTGGTCGCGTATGCTCGCGACCGCTCGCGATGAGAAACTACCAGTCCACGTTGAGAAAGCTGCCGCTCGAGTAAAAATCTACTCAAGATGCCGTTTTCAATGATTGCACAGTGCGGACAAGCATCCGGCACTGTGCAATCATCGCGAACAGCGCACTACGCAGTTCGCGTAGTGCTACGCGTAGCTCGCGTAGTGCGAAGTGTACTTCGAGTAGCTTCGCGTAGCGCTACTTCGCGAACTACGCCCAGGGTTACTCAAGAATCGATGCATCGCTTGTGTTTTCCGACACTTCCTTCCTTTGCGGCTGTTTTTAGTCATGGATTCTGATGCCTCAAAGGTACTTTGTGCTAAAACCAATGCATCCATAGAGTTCTATGGACTGAATTGCTTAAACCTTTAAAAAGTGATATCTTGAGTTCTGTATGTTGGATTTTTTTTTTGTCGTTTTGGTCTTATTTGGTTTGTATAAAGATTGTTTATTATTTTTCTAAACTGGTGTGGTGTCCATTTGTACAGTTATCACTGTGTTACCGTGTGTGATTATGCTTTACACATTGCCTCTGAGATAGGCCTGACTGCTCGTGCCAAGCTACCAAGGGGGTGAGTAGGGGTTATCTTGGGTGTATCACTCCCTTACCCTGACTAGAAGGAAGGGTCCATACTTAGGGGGTAAGCCACTGCCAACTAGAGACCCCCATATCTAACAATGTTGTCATGTTTTACCATGTCTAACGCAGAAGAGAGATCAAGGAGTATAAGCAGGCAGGGTTCGTGCTGATGGAGTAGTCTCAAGACATCATCTACAATGTGTGTCAGCCGTTTCAGTGCTATGAGCTGTTCTGAAGCCAGATTGGCAATGGTCAAGGAGCTGAAACTGTTCGATGTGGTTGGAAAGTTGTAGAAATATACGCATTTCTCTAGTGGTTTTGCTAGTGTCATTGTGTTAGTAATTGGACGGAAATTGTTGAGGTCAGACAAGTGCACATTTGGCTTCTTTGGGATTGGGGTAACCTGCCCTATGTTTAGGCAATCAGTAATTGTGCCCTGGGAGAGAGTTGCACTGACAATCTTAGACCAAAGTGGGAGTATGGAAGATCTAAGCGCTTTGATGAGTTTGTCGGGTAGAGGATCTTTGAAGAGGTCTTGCATGCTGTTTAGTAGAGCTATCCTTTTGTATCTATTAGAGTTAAGATAACCCATGTAATCTGCAACGCATAGGATGTGGGAGAACATATTACCTCTCAAACACAACACAATTCTACGTGCTGCTAAAGCAAACATTAGTTAATGAACATACAGGAACAAATTTAAAATATACTAATTGACATGAAGCTTAATAACACAAGTGATGCATATTATTGGCAATGCTTACCAAAAATAAGATCACATTATTAAGAGCTACATAAAACTGGTTATTATAAATTCCTTAATGATGTACATTTAAAATGACATGAGAAAATAGAAGGGTGTGTGGGTTTGTAAAAGAAAGACGTAGTTCAGCTCTTCCTCCAGTCTGCCATCCTCCACAGACTGTCCATGTCATAGCCAGTTACTACCTCTGCCTAAGGTGCAGTGGCACAAGCCTGTGAGGTTTACATTTACCAGTTGCTTTGTGGACCAGCTAACAGTGGCTGATCAGGTTTTGTTGTGTGTTTCATGGATGGCCCGTTGTCGTTTTTCCTATGGTAGCCTAGTTATGCATGTTGTAGGCCGTATTTCTTTGCACACGTTACTATATAAACGCACTCGCTTTTGTGCCACATTGTTTTTCACACAGAACCTGCATATTTTTTCTGTTGATCGGGAGCGAGTGGAGGTTTCTCAGGTGACCGGCGATGTGGCTGCGGCTGGGGATGTCCAAGATAAGTCTTGCGGCGACGTTCTGGATTCTTTGCAATGTCTTTTGGAGCTTCTGGGTGGTGCCGGCATATTGTGTTGCCATAGTCGAGTTTGCTGCTAACGAGCACCTGGGTGACTGTTCTTCGGAACTCGGTGGAGATCCACTTAAAGATCTTTCGAAGCAGGCGAAGCGAGTGGAAGCAGGAGGATGAGACGGCGTTGATTTGGCGGTTCATTGAGAGCGAGGACTCCAGGGTGATGCTGAGGAATCCAGGATGATGCTGAGGTTACTTGCGTGGTCGGTGGGTTTAGGGGGCTCAGAGCACTGCGGTCCACCAGGAGTTGTCCCAGGTGGTTCCCAGGACGAGGACAATTTGACCTTTCTTGTGTTCATCCCCACATCTCTCATTTGAGGCAGTAGATTACATTCATTGAGTAGCAATTGGTAAACCCTATTTAAAACCAGGGAGTGTTAAGGCCCAGATCCAGTTGTTTGGTTCTTTTGGTTAGTGTGCACACGCTACAACGCTCACATGGGACATGGCCTGAAAGTGGTCGTAAATTCCACAAGGTTGTCAGATTGTTCTTTGTATCCTGTAGCTTAGGGCGTGTGTGTACTAATTCATCCTTAATAGATTTACCTTGTCTGAACGAGAATATGGGTTTATCAAATTCTAATGACCCTGATTTTAGAATATTCCAATGTTTGTTTACACATCTTTTGGACTGGACTTGAATGGAGACCAAATGTGGTTACACATATCAAACGTTCAGGAGCTGATCTTTGAGAGGTATGTAGAAGGACCTCCCTGGGAATGTCAGATGCTGTTTTGCATGCCCGCTTGATCACTTGCTTGGAACAATGCTTCTCATCAAATTTCTCAGTTAGAAGTTTTTCTGAAAATCCTTCTTGTTGTGCAATTACGTCTCGGCCTCAAGATTTGTCCTATAGGGAGATTATCTTGTAATGCTATGGGATGGTTGCTATCATATTGCAACAAGCTATTCCTATCTGTAGGCTTGTAATATACTTTGTTTTTCAAGGCATTATCTTGTGGTCTTATCATGAGATCAAGGAACGGGATCTCCACTTTACTCAAGGTCCTTGAGAACCTCAGAAACTCGTTTGCTTCATTAATCCATGACGCAAATTGATTCACTGATTCTATCCAGATTACAAATATATAATCAATGTATCTTTTTCATAAATTAATATGGTCAAGGTACGGGTTGTCTTCACCAGAAACATGTTCCTCTTCAAAGGCATGAACGTTAAAACAGGCCACACTTGGGGCAACAGTACTGCCCGTCGAAGTCCCATGGATCTGTAAGTAGAAGTCATCTTTAAACCTAAAATAGTTCCTTGTGAGTGCTGTATGTGCCCAGTTCATGACAAATGCTCATGGTGTTATTGATGACCGTGCCACTTTTGCCAGCAAGTTGTCCAGCAGTCCTTATGACTCCTCTTGGGGGATGCTTGTGTAGAGTGCTACGACATCTAGTGTCATGAGCAGGTGATTGTCAGGATTGAATTGGACCTTGCTCAGTAACTTGAGCATGTCCTTAGTACCAAAGGATGGCATTCTCTTTACTAGTGGCCTTAAAGAGTAATCCACGAACTTTGAAAGAGGTTCCAATGCTGATCCTATACCAGCCGCAAAAGGACTCCCTGGTGGCGGTGTTATACCTTTGTGTATTTTTGGCAGGATACAAAAGTATGGCACAATTGGGTCTCGCTCTATCAGAAATTCGGCTTCCTGTTTGGTAATCCATTCTCTTCCTCTGCTTGTTTTACCATATATGTTATGTCTTCCACAATATCCCTTGTGGGATCTTTTGTTAGTTTTTTGTAGTTCCTACAGTCACTCAGGAATTTCAGGCATTTCTGTCTGTACATCTCCTTTGGAAGTATTACTATAGCACCTCCTTTATCTGCTGGTTTTATTATTAATTCAGTCTCATTTGCAAGGTCAGCTAATGCTTTTCTGTCCAAGCCAGAGGTGTTGTGGAAATGCTTATCCTCCTTATTATTTAGTAAGTCAGTTTCTCTGGTTATCGCTTTCTCAAAGGCTTGTACCTCAATTGGGAAGCTGTGAATTGGAGGGTTAAACTTAGATTTCTGCCCCACACTCAACCACAAGGCCTGTAGTTCAATATGACTCGGGTAAGTGTGAAGTTTGACATATATAGACATCCAGGTTGCATGACTCTAAAAAAAAAAAAAAAATGCTACTTGTTATTGTGTTATCATTTTTTAGAAAATGGTTGTGTTAATTGGAGTAACTTCTTTTACTGATCGTCACGTGGTGCAAAATAATTTCTTGTCATTTGACAGGTACTTTTCTGAAGAACTACAGTGGAAGTAGTGAAGGAAAAAATGGGGTCCCTCTTATCTTTAGTTTTTTTCCCTTTAGGTTCTAACCAATCCAAATGAGGGACCAGTAGGGTTTTAATAACTCATTTCTTTTACATGGTTTGACTGGATACCATCGCTAGGGAGTCCTTATACCCTTAAGAAGACCTTAGACCTTTTCAGGCTGTTGTATAGGTCAAAACATGTTGGTAACTCATGGATACAAGATGTCCAGGTGAAACATTGCACTTCACCAGATGACCAGTTTTTAGTGTTTTTAAACAATACCAGGGATACTCCCTAATAAAGGAAATCTTTGAGTATACCCCTAGGTATTTTTAACTATATTTGCTCTAAACAGGACCTGAGTATTTGTCCTGAAACAAGATGTATAAGAACTCCCAGGGCATTTTTTCCCTCGGTTGAGGCCGCTGGAGTGGCATTGTTCCTATCCCTGTGTAAGAGGTCGCCAATGATGAAGCATGCCTTCATACATTAAGGGTGAGACAACCTCTCAAATATCTTTTGTTGACCCTATTCTCTTAAGTCTGGACTGTGAATTAACAGTGGTGACTATAAAAACCTTGAGTATTTAACTGAGCACAATCCTACTTTAAATTGGGGCACCAGAACTATAGCTATGGATTCTGACTTCTGTAAAGAAAACTGTTTTGGAAGGCGTGAATTCTAACTAGAATCAAATCCAGCAGCTAGGTTGTGTGATGGTGGGGCTTCCGTATGCGTGATACATGCAGAGAAAATTCCCTCTGAATAGACTTTGAGCATGTCTTTAATGAGGTGGAAGCGGAGAAGCTGCCTCCATATCGAACTTGTGACTACAAAATTGAACTGGAACCAGGATCGAATTTACCGTCTAGTAGATTCTATGTGTTAACTGAGAAGGAAAATCAACATTTAAAGGAATATATCCAAAAGTATGTTGCCAACGGATTCATCAGACCCTCCCAATCACCAGTCTCTTCGCCTCTTTTCTTTGTCCCAAAGAAGGAAGGTGATTCGAGGACCAGCATAGACTATCGAGCTATAAATCGGATAACAGTAAAGAACCGGTACCCAGTGCCTCTCATTTCTGTACCGCTGGACCAAATGAAAGGAGCACAAATTTATACAATCAATCAATCAGATGGCTTGTAGCGCGTGACAACTCACCTGTCAGGGTCTCAAGGCGCTGGGGGTGGGGGACTGCTGGTCTGTTGAAGGTGCTTAGGTTGGGTCAAAGAGCCAGCTCTTGAGGTCCTTCCTGAATTGAGGCAGTGACGGTGATTGCCTGAGGTAGAGAGGAAGGGTGTTCCAGGTCTGTGCTGTGAGGTAGTTGGGCTCTGGTGGGTGCATGGAAAGTGATGCAGTGGTTAAGGTACGCAGGTCCAGCGTCGTGTAGGGCTTTGTAGGCATGTGTGAGGAGCTTGAAGGTGACTCTTTTGCTAACTGGGAGCCAGTAGAGGTCTCTCAGGTGGCCGGTGATGTGGCTGTGGTGGGGGATGTTGAGGATAAGTCTGGCGGAGGGTGTTCTGAATGTTCTGCAGTTTCTGGGTGATGCCGGCATAGAGTGCATTGCTGTATTCTATTCTGCTGCTGATGAGTGTGTGGGTGACCATCTTTCTGGACTCGGTGGGATCCACTTGAAGATATTTTGGAGCAGGCTTGGCGTGTGGAAACAGAATGATGAGACAGTGTTGATTTGGCGGCTCATGATGAGTGGGGAGTAAAGGATGATGCCAAGGTTTCGTACATGGTCTGTGGGTGTAGGGGGGGGGTTCCCAAGTACTGCGGGCAACCAGGAGTCGTCCCAGGCAGAGGGGGGCATGATGAGGACTTCTGAGTTGAGCTTGAGGCAGCTATTTTTCATCCAGGTGGTGACAGCCTTCATCCCGTTGTGGCAATTGCTCTTGGCGACTATGAGTTCCTAGTTGAGGGAGAGAATCAGCTGGGTGTCATTGGCTTAGGAGACAATGTTAAGTCCGTGCTTCCTGACGATGGCTGCGAGCATGTAGATGTTGAAGAGAGTAGGGCTCAGGGAGGAGCCCCAAGGCATTCTGCAGCTGATCTCTGTGAGTTCAGAGTGGAATGGTGATAGTCTAACTCTCTGTGTTCGGCCAGTGAGGAAGGAGCGGATCCATTCCAGGGTTTTGTCGTGGATGCCTGCGTTGTGGAGTCTTGTGTATAGGGTGCAGTGAGAGACAATATTGAATGCGGCCAAGAGGTCCAGGAAGATGAGGGCTGCAGTTTCGCCTTGGTTGAAGAGGGTGCGGACGTCGTCTGTGGTGGCGAGGAGGGCGGTCTCGGTGCTGTGATTGCTTTGGAATCTGGATTGGGAGAGGGCCAGGATGTTGTTCACTTTGATGAACTCGGAGAGTTGGGAGTTGATGGCCTACTGGATGACCTTGGCTGGGAAGGGGAGAAGAGCGATGGGTCTGAAGTTCTTGAGGTCCGTCGGGTCGACAGTTTCTTCAGCAAGGGGTTGATCTCTGCATGTTTCCAGTCTTCCGAGAAGATGGCCGAGTTGATAGAGCAGTTGATGGTGCGGCAGAGTTCGGGGGCGATGTTGGTGCTGGCTCTGTTGAAGATGTGGTGCGGGCAGGGGTCTGAGGGTGCTCCGGAGTGGATGCTTTTCATGATCTTGAGGGTGTCGTGGGCTAAGTGGAGCGTACTATTAAATAAGGGCAAGAAAGGGAGACGAATGGAAGACAGCCTTCAGAACCAAGTATGGTCTTTATGGGTATCAGGTTATGCCATATGCGCTTTATAATGTTCCTGCAACCTTCCAACATTTTGTTCACAATGTGCTGAGGGAATTCATTGACAAATGTACCATAGTCTATATTGATAATATCCTAATCTATTCCACCACAGAAATGGGGCATCGAGAACAAGTGAGAGTAGTGCTACAAAAACTTCGGGAGAACAATTTATAAGTGAAGTTAGAAAACTATGCCTTCAACATCCAGACAGTGGAATTTCAGGTTTTTGTCCTCTCCTCAGCAGGAATAACGATGGTTGAGCAGAAAATAAAGGCAGTTACTGAATGGAAGTCACAAGCTTCAGTGAAAGAGGTTCAAAGTTTCATAGGCTTTGCAAATTTCTACCGAAGATTTATACAGGAGTTTTCCTCTAAAATAATTCTGCTTACTAAAGAAAGGAGTTTCTTTTAAGTAGTCAGAAGAAGCTGAGAATGACCTTGAGTCTCTGAAGAAAGATTTTACCACTGAACCCATCTTACTACATGCGAATCCTTCAGAACCTTTCTATGTGGAGACAGATGCGACAGATCTGGCCATAGGAGTGGTGTTGTCTCAGAGAAATAAAAGGACAGGGCAGTTACATCCGGTATTTTACAGATCATGAAAAACCTACACGGAAGTAAACTATACCTTCACAGAAGAAGAGTTACTCGTGATCAAGGATGCATTCAAGGAGTGGAGGAACTACCTAATGGGAGTGAGGCATACCGTTACAGTGTACACAGACCACCAAAACTTGAAATGTTTAAAGTCCGCAAGTACCAAATGACTCCAAGACAATTTCATTGGTCCTTGTACTTCGCAGGCTACGATTTCGTTATCACTTACTGGCCTGGCAACAAGAATGGGAAGGCAGATGCCTAATCGTGCATAGACACGGAAGCCCAGATTCAATTGAGGTTCAGAAGATAATCCCAGACTCAGAAATTATTGAAACCATTCAAGCTGGAACAATAGAAGAGCAAGTTAGCAAATTGATGAACCCAGAAGGAATCACGAAATGGGTGGATCAAGACCCTAAAAGGATGAATATGTGATGTTACAACGCGATCAAAATGATCGCGGTATGTAACATCGCAGTTTTTACAACGCAAGTCGTTACAACAACTTGCGCTGGAGGGCGCTGGACTTAGGAGTAGTAAGATTTACTTTTCCAACACCAGTCTACGTACAGCAGGGAAGGTGTTGGAATAGTTAATCTTACTATTCCTTAGGTTATAGCGCCCTCCAGTGCAAGTCGATGTAACGCTTGCGTTGTAATGGCAGCGTTCTAAATGCATCGCGGTGTAATCACCGCGATGTAAAGGATGTTTCCCAAAAGGATAATTCACATTAAATTACCGTATCAAGATGGAACCCTATATCTTCCTACACAAGAGCTGTGGGAAAGGGTTCTACAAGAATGTCATGATAGTTCATTAGTTGACACGAAGAAATCTTAAAGATAGAAGACCTAGTGAAGAGGAAATTCTGGTGGCCACAAATAACTAAAGACATTCAGCAGTATGTGGTTACGTGTGAAACTTGTGCTTGGGGAAAATTGGAGAGACAGGCCCCCAAAGGGTTGTTACAACCATTGCCCACTTAGCATAACCTTAGCATAACATGACCTTAGATCTAATAGTCTATTTGCCTTCTAGTCAAGGGTTTGACACAATCCTAGTGTTCGTCGATGGCTTCACTAAGATGACCCATTTTGTTCCATTAAAGGGAGTACCCACAGCAAAACAGCTTGCATTACAGTTTAACCAACACATAGCATGAGCACATGGAATACCAAAAGTCCTCATCTCAGATCGAGGTTAACAGTTCCCATCTCATTTATGGAGGGCATTTACTAGTAGTTTAAACATAGAAACTAAGTTCTCCACTAGCTATCATCCAAGTATGAATGGATAGACCGAAAGAACTAATCAAGAGCTAGAGCAGTATTTAAGATTGTTCCTATTAGATCAAGAGGGAGACTGGCCAGAGTATTTCTGGGTGGCAGAATTCGCACACAATAGCGCAAAAAATGTGTCTACAGGTTATTCACCGTTTTATTTAAATTACGGCAGACATCCGAATTCACTAGTGGATTTCCAGGATGTCGCCGTACCTGCAGTTAAAGATATACTTCAACACCGAGCCTCAGTACTCAAATCAGCAGTGGACAATCTAACACAAGCAAAAGAGCAATATAAGTATTATGCGGATAAAAACGGAGAAAAGAACTAAGTCTTCAGGTTGGAGACAAGGTATGGCTCAATTCAAACAATCTTAGGCTAAAAGGTAACCCGAAGTTCCAACCTCATTTTGTTGGACCCTATCCAGTTGAGAAGATAATCAGTAATGCCAGCACTAGTTGTTCCACCACTCTTCAGTTTAGAATGTGAAGCGTGCACTGCCTCAGGTTGGTGCACTTCACTGAGAGAAATTCTCTGTGCACTCGTGCTTCCAAATAGCTCCACTGTGTTTTAGTCCGAGTTAGGGTAGTCTCTAACTACGTGAATCAGACGCTTGAGAGATTTCAAGAAATGGGATATGATTGGCCACTCCTCTCTGGAGGATGTGTGGGATGCAAATGGGATAGTCCCATTTACACATTTGCAGTTGGAATATGACATGGCCGTCTTGCAATTAGAATTAAGGCACACATTACATGCCAGGATTTCTAGGGATGAAGAAACCTAGCAGGACTCCCCACTAGAGCTACGGCTATTCGATGGCTACTTGGACGGCAGGACCACCTCCCTTACATATGCATCATTGATGAGCAATAAGCAGGGGGACTTAACGCTACTTAGGGAATACTGGCAGGCCGAGGTGGGAGACTTTGAGGATGAGGAATGGGGGAAGTGCTACAGTTCCCATGGGTAGTGGAATCCAGGCCAATTTCCGTCTCATTCAATGTAAAATCCCACACTGAACATACTACACCCTAGCTTTGCTACACAAAATAGGTCGGGTTACGGATGATCGTTGTCTCCAGTGGTGGGGTCGAGAGGCATCTTCCTTCACATGCTGTGGAACTGCCCAAACCTTAAACTCTTTTGGGAGGGAGTAATGGCACACTTGGGGGAGGTCGTTGGAGTACCATTGCTGTTGACTGCACCGCTGGGGCTTTTAGAGATTTGGACTAAATCCAGGTCTCCTCCTACATCAAGCTCCTGATGAACCTGGGCTATGTTGTGGCAAAGGGGTAGCCCGCTGTGCCTGAGGTTGATGAATTGGTGGGAGGGGATGTAACTGTGCAGGGTGAGGTAAAAAATGGTGCATTAGGATTGGGAATGCATGTGAAAATATGAGAAATGTGGATGGGATGGTGTGGTATTCTTGTATCATTCATTCTAGAATGGTATGTTCTCTGTGGAAAGGGCTGCTGTAGAATGTTGAGCGAAGGGATGAAAATGACAGTCTAAGTAACAGCTGACTATAGTGTTTGCAATTTATGTAAAAAGAAAGGACATTTTGCCAAATGTTGTAAGTTCGTTGAAAAGTCTAAAACCAAAGCCAGTGAAGTGGATTTTGGTGGTGAGCAGGATTTAATATTGCATTTAAATTAAATAACAGGTAATACATGCGAATACCCTGTTGATACTGTGGAACTCAATGGATTAGCGTCCCCAGGATGATGGATTCTGGTGTGAAACTGTCTTTGATTTCTGACTCTGACTTTTCTGAACATTTTGAAAAGTTCAGTTATCTGATACGGATATGACCCCTTGCAGTTATGGTGGAAAATCCATTGAATTAGTGGGGCATTTTGAGGCCACCATAAACTTTAGTGGAAATGAAACATTTGGCAAGGTGTAAGTGCCTGTGAAGGGGGGCACAGTGTTGAGTTGGGCCCATCATACGTTGTTGGGAATATTTCTTGATCCCAGTGCTAATCCCCAGGTGCAAATAAGGAAAGTTGACACTTTGGTGAACTTCTCTTGAAGGAGTATCCAGATTTTTTCTCTGCTAAAGTAGGGTGTGTTAAAGGGTACAAGCATCAGATCCGTCTAAAAGATGATTCAGTACCTGTAACCTGTAAAGTAAGGAATATTCCTTTTAGTTTGCAAGGGGCTGTTGAGGTAGAATTTAAAAGGTTACAGGAGGAGGGAATCATAGAAACTGTTGCGGCCTCCCCATGGATTGCCCCTGTGGTGACTGCTTCCAAGAGTTCAGGCGACATCAGATTGTGTGTTGATCTTTGCCAGTTGAACAAAGACGTTATTGAGGACAGACTCCCATTACCAAACATTACAGAAATGATTAGTGTACTTTTCCGATGTTAGATCTTAGCTCGGCTTACCATCAGGTGGAGTTGTGTGATGAGTCCAAAGACTTAACGGCATTTATAACGCCATTTGATGTGTATAGGCTTAACAGGATGCCATTTAGTCTTTGGTCAGCAGCGTCTGTATTCCAGAGACTCATGACCAGGTTGTTGGGAGGAATTTCTGGAGTACGATTTTTCCAGGATGATATCCTTGTTTCCATTGATTCTTTGGAGGAACACATGATTAAAATCAAAGAGGTTTTGAATATTTTCCTTTCTAAAGGGATTACACTCAAATCTGGGAAGTGCAAAATTTGTTGTTTAGAAATAACTTACTTGGGACATGTCATTAATGGAAAAGGTGTCAAACCCAAGATGAATTAGTTGACACCATTGTGCAACTGGTGCAACCCACAGAAAAGGTATGTTCCAAATTTTGCTAAGAGTTCTTGTGCCATCAGGGGGCTACTTAAGAAAGCTAATCATTCTGAGTGGACTCCTTCTTGACATCAAACAAGTGTTCTCTTTAGCAAAATCTTTGAAGAAGTTTTAACCAGGTTTGCCGTGTTGTATAATAACAGATGCCAGTAACAAAGGTCTTGTGTGTGTGCTTAAACAAATGCAAGATGGAAAAGAAGTAACCTTTGCATTTGATCCTAGATCTCTTAAAGGGACGGAATCGTAGTATTCCACCATAGAAAAGGAAGCCCTTGCTGGGTTTTGGAGTCTCAAAAAATTCAAGCAATTTTTGTGGGGTGTTCATTTTGTTGTACAGTCAGACCACAAACCACTCCAAGACGTTTTTAGCATGAAAGAGTTAGATTGTGTCTTCCTGCATTTGCAAATGGATTGTTAGACTACATGATTTTTTATTTTTGGTACAGTATATTCCTGGTGTGGAAAATAAGTCTTGTCAAGATTACGAAGTGATGTCAAAGATTCAGAGTTAATAACAGAAGAGTGGTGGATGGAAAATAACATTAAGGTATACTCTGTTACTGATGGATGCGTTTCTGAAGATGAATGGTTGGAAGGATTGGAGAAAGTGTTGAAAGGAGTACATGATGGTGCTTTGTGAGGGTTGGATACCTGGGCCCGTGATAAAAAATGTAAAGGCTTTGATAAAGTTTCTGGAGAGTTAGCTGTTGCCAATGGTATTCTCCTAAGGGGTTGCAAATTAGTACCTCCGTTAGGATTAAGGGAACATCTGATCAAACTTGGCCCATGAAGGACATCAAGGGATATGTAAAACCAAGGAGAGGCTTAGAACTGTTTATTGGTGGCCGGGCATGGATCTGTTAGTTGAAAGAATGGTTAGAGAATGTGCAGAATGCAAATTGGTAGACAAAAGTTACAAAACAAGAAATCCTCCCATGGTTTACCATGAAATGCCTAAGGACATTTGGGAGGATGTTGCTTTAGATATACTGGGACCAATACGTTGTGGTTTCACCTGTAAATATTTACTTGTATTGATTGACACGCTTTATAGATGGCCTGAAATTATGGTCACAACAAAAGTTACTACAACCTCTGGTGAAGTTTCTTACTAAGGTACTTGCTAGAGAAGCCAACCCAAAGCAAATACTTGGAGATAATGGTGTGCAATTGACCTCTAAGGTCATGAAAGAATTCTTGGATTCACGAGCAATTAGGCACAAGAAATGTGCCTTGTACCGCCCTGAGCCAAATGGCACAGTTGAAAGGTTTATTAAAACTTTAAAAGAGTTTATTCAGATTGCTAAACTCAAGGGGGTAGATTGGATAGATGTGGTAAGGTGCAGAGTGGAAGACTATAGATATACACCTTACACCACCACAGGCTTAAGTCCATTTGTACAATTTAGAAAACGCAATTCACATACCATGGTGTGCCCACCGTGGGTGGATGCATATCAGGAGTCCCATCCTGTAATAGCTGATCTGATGAAAGAAAGCAGGGTGAGAGAATCACACATTCAGATCTCCGTAAAGCAATCAAACAAATGGTTGTCAGGGTGGTAGATGTGGTTAAAGTGAAGCTGCCAAGATATTTAGGTAGCTCTTTCTCTCACTTTAGTGAACCTCGCACAGTAGTCAAAGTCTTAAAGGGGCAGCAAAAGTAGATGATGGAAGATTTTGGAATTTCAAACACTTGATTTTGCTGTCAAAAAGATAGACATTATCTCTATTTTGCAAGTATTAATCCTACAATACACAATGTGTATTTATTTCTTATACAGTTGCTATTTAATTCTGTATTATTATTTGTATAACTGTCTTATGTTGTTTAGTGTTTTTCTGTTCATTGGGTTAGGGAGGGAGGTGTGTGGTGTTTAGGTATTATTCATTCCAGAATGGTATGTTCCTTCCCCCCTCTCTCCTATGTTCTCTGTGGGAAAGGGTTGCTGTAGTATTTTGAGTGAAGGGATGAAAATGACAGTTGACTGGTTTGTTCAGTGGCTGGAGCTTCGTGTTATGGAATAAACTACTCTTATATTTCACCTCGACTGTGTGTCTGCAGTTCGTGACTTCTACTGTGGTGTACAAAGGCACTTCAGGAGGGAACCGGATTTCACCCTGGGGTGGGAAAGGACAGAGGGAGCTGACTAGTGTGGAGGCCTAGGGTCAAGAAGGATAAGTGGCGTAAGGTGTGGTCATTCTTCAGAGGGGGAGGGAGGGGTAGATGGAGACCGGGCGGGTGTTGCTCTGTTGATGTCTACTGGATTTGACTTCATTGGATTGATATGTTCGATTTTTGTTTATCGTGTTATTTTGTTAAAATCAGTAATAGATTTACTGAAAAAAAATTCAGAGTGGATATACATCCACATTCAGTCAGCATGCAGCACCTCTTTCATGGAGGTGGGGGGCAGGAGGTGTCTGTCCTTCCCTATCCATGTCTGTAGCCTAAAAGCTATTAAAAGGGGGACAAGGAAAGTTGAGAATGTCTTATTCAGTTGAGCAATAAGTGGGAAGGATAGAAACACATGTTTTACACACTATTTTATTGGTTGTTTCTTCTGTCTTAATCTCTTCATACCTTGTCTTCAACAAACACCCACAGGGTGGGAATAGCTCACTTTAAAAATAAATGCACTTCAAGGCTCATTTCTAACAACCATAACTCACCCAGAGACCTTCAAGCCCTTCATCCTGTTGTGTTATGTAAGGTCTATTTGTATAGAACGCTAATCGCCCGCGAAGGTATCCAGGTGCTTGGCGGGTGAAAACGGCAGCTGCCTCTGTGCAGTGATTATTCGAAAAACCAGGTCTTCAACTTCTTGCGGAACTCAAGAAGTGAAGAGGAGGCCCTGATGTGGTGTCGGAGGTCGTGCCATGGCTTGGGGCAGTGAAGGGGAGAGCGTAGCCTCAGGCTTTTGCTTTGTGGACGAGGAGTACGTGTGCTAGTGAGAGTCTGGCTGAGCGGAGATGCCTGAGAGGTAGGTGGAAGTGTATGCGGGCCCTTGTTGTTTAGTGTGTGTGTGTGTGTGTGGTCTGAACTGGGTCTGTTTGTGAATGGGGAGCCAATGAAGTTCTCTGAGATGTGGGGTGATATGGGTGTGGCGAGGTAGGTTGAGGATAAGCCTTGCCGCTGCATTTTTGTTGTTTTGGAGCCTGTTCAGGAGATTCTTAGTAATTCCTGTCTAGAGTGCATTGCCATAGTCAATTCTGCTGGTAATGCGGAGAGGTAACTGTCGTCCTGGTGTTTACTGGTAGCCATTTGAAGATCTTTCGTAGCATCCTCAGGATGTGGAAGCAAGTGGAGATCTCTGTGTTTACTTGGCGCTTGTTGTCCTGGATGATTGTCCTGGATGATTCCAAAATGTCTGGCTTGGATGGTGGGGGTAGGGGTGGGGCCGAGTCCATTGGCCACCAGGAAGAAGAAGCTTTTATTCCAAAATTCATCACTTCAATTTTGTCTGAGTTAAGTTTGAGGCAGTTGGATTTCTTCCAAGTGGCTACCGCCATCACGCAGGTGGCGAAGTTGGTTTTCGTTGTGGAGGTCTTGCCCAACAGGGAGAGTATCAGTTGGGTGTCATCCGCGTAGGAGAGTATGTTGTTGTTGTGTGATCTGATAAGGTCATGTTGATGTTGAAAAGCCTCAGGATCCTTGGGAGATTCTGCATGTGAAGTTGTTGGCCTCCAACGTGTAGGGTGACACTTTGAATTTTTGGGTTTTTCCCGTGAGGAAGGAGCAGATCGACTTGAGGGTGGCTCATACGATGCCTGCTTCATGTAGTCTTCTGATCAGTGTGATCAAGGTGGAGTGGAAGTTGGTGTTGAAGGCCGTTGACAGGTTGAGCAGTATGAGGGATGCAGCATCCCATAGTCGAGGATCAGCCTGATGTCAACTGTGGCTGCTATGAGGGTGGTCTTGGTGCTGTGGTTGGGACAGAAACTGGATGGCGTGGCGTCTATGAGCTGGTGTGCATTGAGGTATTGAGCTGCTTGTTGATGGCTTTCTCCATGACCTTAGCTGGGTAGGATAGAAGAGCAATTGGACAGTATTATGCTAGTTGAGTGGAATTTCCCAAAGGTTTCTTTAGCAGTGTGCTCACCCTCGCATCTTTCCAAGGATTTGAGAACGTATCGGAGGAGATGATGTTTGTTCAGGATGCAAGTCAGAACTTCGCTGATAAGGGAGGCGCCCATATTGTAGATGTGGTGGGGGCAGGGGTCCATTGGAGACCCAGAGTGGATGGTCCTCATGATGTTAGCTGTTTCATCCGCACTGAGAGCCTGTCAGGCAGGGAGAGGTTTTCCACAAATGTTTATGGGTAGGTGTGAGAAGTTGGCCTGGTATATGCTGTTCACTAGTTAAAGTGGACACCTTGCACCAGTACAATTCGACTCTTATGGTAGGCAGGTTTAAGACAACCTTTACAGAAAGCTATCCTAGTGGTAGCTGTGGAGAGCAGCCTTCAGGCTAAGTCTTGGAGGAATGTAAAGCAGCTTGTTTACCACACAACCTCTTGAATCACCAAATGAAAAGACACCACACAGGTATATATATCAAATATATATGTATTTATTACTAAACAACTCTCTACTAACCTCTTGTGAGATTAGAAGTCAGGAACATATGCACAAATCAACGTTTCACAACAAATTGAGCACAAATATGGCTGGGGCCCTAGGGGCGTACCAGACCATATACTAAAAAAGAGACTTAAGAACAACGACTTGCAAAGGGACAAGGCCTAGGGCCTTCAGAAGTGCTGGGGCCTTCCAGCCCAGGTCTTTCTTCTACAAGAGACACACTTGACACCTGCAGAATTTCGTTCAATTTTTTCTAAAATTCCTTGGATAGATTATTTTTGCTCTTCACAGCAAACATTTAATAGCAGAGGTGTCGCAATAGTGGTGAAGAGAGGGACTCCTTGTGTAATTAAATCTGACCAGACTGATCAAACGGGGCGATGGATAGTGGCCCAGATGGAGTTTGGGGGGTTAGAGCTGGCTTGTTCTTCTTATTATGGTCCTAATGTGGATGACCCGTCATACATTTGCAAATTACAAGCTAAGTTGATTTCGGCGACCCCCCCCTTGCTGATAGGAGGTGACTTTAATGTTCTCCTCGACCCAGTTAAGGACAGGTCGAATTTGAGCCGTATAATAGGAGCTCCGAGAACCCTTCGGGCCATGAAAAACATGTTGTATAATATGGATCTGGTTGATGCCTGGAGGGCTAAGAAAGGAGATCTCCAGGGGTTCACATTTTTTAATAAAAAATATCACCACGCTTCGAGAATAGATTACATCCTAGTTAGTAGGGATGTATTGGATAACCTGTTTGGGATTTCTGTACTACCTACCCATCTCTCTGATCATGCTCCAGTTTTATTCTCATACTCTAGGCTAGGTAGTATTCTACAAACTAGATGGACGCTGAACAGAGCAATGCTGTTAGATTCTGGAATTATTCAGTCTATTAAAGCATTTTCGGTAGAATTTTTATTTTGAATATTGGCTCTACGACCCTGGAGTACGTATGGGATGCGTACAAAGCCGGCCTGAGAGGCAGGTTGCATGGTTTAATTTGCTCTAAAAATCGAGTTCAAGCCCAGGAGATATATGCCATAGAGAAAAAGATCTTGGATTTAGAAGCCGAAAGAAATGGCCTTACTCAGGAGGCTACGGATAGATCGATACAAATTCAGAAGGATTTGGAGGGGGCTAGGCAGGAGTTCAGGAGCCTGCTGGACCAGAAGTGTAGGGCACAATGGCTTGTTAAAAATATGCAAAACTTTGAATACGGGAAAAAGCTGGTGCTCTGCTAGCATGGAAAGCCAGAGTGGATAGATCAAGAAATAATATTAATGAATTGATAATTAACAACAACGGAGATAGGTCTAGCAAGGTAGAGGAAATGCAAACATGTCTTCTTGCCCTTTTCTCAGACCTGTATAAGGAGAACTTGGTCCCCCTAAAGATAAAATACAATCTTGGCTAGCGGGCAAATCTTTGCCAATTTTAACAGATGCTAGCCGTGCCCTTCTGGAAGCTCCAATCACTGTAGAAGAGATCAGGAACCAAATTAAAAAGTCCAAAAAAAATAAAGCCTCTGGGTTGGATGCTCTTCCGAATGAAGTTTACAAACTTCTGTTGGATGAATTGGCCCCGGTGTTGGAAACTCTATTTAATTTAATATATAGATCAGTGGGCGAGATCCCTAGATCTTGGAAGGAAGCTACCATCATCCTGATTTTAAAGCCGGGGAAGGACCCATTAAAAGCCGATTCATATCGTCCGATCTCCCTGCTGAACGCCGATTATAAGATCTTTATGGGCATTCTGGCGGGGAGATTGGCTAAACTGGTCCCTAGTCTGGTTAATATCGATCAGAAGGGTTTTATAGCGGGGAGGTTTATCCAGGAACAAACACAATTGTTGATCGGGAATATCGATTTGGCTGTGGTGAGATCAGATCCCTTGGCAGTGGTGGCCTTGGACGCGGCCAAGGCTTTTGACAGAGTGTGTTGGAGATACCTCTGGGAGGTACTAGAGGGAATGGGCTTCGGCCCTATTTTTGTCCAAACCCTAAAGAAATGTTACCAGGGGGCCTCAGCAAAGATTTTGCTGAATGGCATGTTGACCCAAAGTTTTGACATCCAGAGGGGGACCAGGCAAGGATGTCCTTTATCCCCCTTGTTATTTAACATCTATATAGAGCCGTTGGCGCAAGCCATTAGATTAGATGACTTAATTCATCCTTTTAGATTGCAAACCTACCGTTGTAAGGTAGCGTTATATGCTGACGATATTATCATCTATACTAGCGACCTAGAGGCATCTATTCCACGGCTTGAAGACCTTTTGGAGGAATTTGGTTAAATTTCTGGTTATCTAGCTAATTCCTCCAAAACGGAGGTAATGTGTTGGAATATTAATCATTGGGGAGGCCCTATCAGTAATGAATTTAAGTACTTGGGTATCAAAATAGTAAAAGACCTAGATAAAATCCCTATGATCAACTTGGAAAAAATCATCAAGGAGATTGATTATCTGCTCGCCAGATGGAGGAACCTCCCCTTGACAATTTATGGCAGGGTCAACCTGGTGAAGATGGTCGTTCTTACCAAAGTGACCTACCTGTTTAATGCAGTTCCTCTGGCTTTCCCTAGCAAGAGCATCAGCAAGATCCAGGGTAAAATAGGGAGTTTCATTTGGGGTGATAAAGGCGCCAGGATGTCCTGGAAAAAGCTGAGGAGGAGGTTAAATAAAGGAGGGCTGGCACTCCCGGACATTAGATGGTATTTAATTGCCTTTCAATTTAAGGGTATTAGGATGTTGCTCTCAAGTCCAGATGAGACGTCGTGGGGTAGACTTTTGGGTGAGATGGCCATGGTTGAGGGGGGGATTGGAGGAGGGTTTCTATATAAGTTTGGGGCTCCGAGATACTTTAAACGTGTGCGTCTTAAGGTTCTCAAGGCTGCCCTGGAAACATGGTATAAAGTCAGATGCAGATGGGGGCTGGGATATTTCTCTGATTTCGCCCCTATATGGGACTCTCCCGGGACTCCGCTCTGTCTTAAGGATAGCCTGGCAATGCCAATTAAGAGAGCGGGCGTGGTTATCTGGTCAGATTTAATGGACACAGAAGGAATCCTCCCATGGGAGGTATTAAAAGCAAAGATAGGTCTAGCCTTCTCTAAATTTAAATATTTACAACTTAGATCATGGTACGAGGCAGAAGGTAGAGAAATCAGGGAGATTGGGAATTGGAGGAGAAACTGCAAAATGTTCAACCAAAAAGAAAGAGATATCTATGTGGTATACGAGGTCCCTAGATGCTGAAGACCTGGACCTCTTGCCTCAATCATCAGTCTGGAACCAATCTCCCCTCGAGCCAAATGTTGAAGTTCTTTTGAGTCATCTTTAAAATTGCTTTACAGATATATTAAATCAGCTAGCCTAAAAAGAATCATTTTTTTGTTGTAAATCGATTATATTACACTCCGGCCAGGATAGCCAAGTTTGCCCCGTCACCTCCCCGAAATGTCCCAGGTGTAGACTACCTATTGCGGATGATATTCATATTTTTTTGAGTGCCCGGAGTTAAGATCATTTTGGAAGGAGGTGGGAGATTCCCTGTCAGGTATCTTTGAAATTAACATAGTGGTTAATCTTCTGTTGGTGTTTTTGGGGGTAATGATGTATCAAATTCTGTTTTACCACAACTCCATAGGGGGCTGTTGTTATATTTGATTCTGCTAGCGCGGAGAGAGCTATGTATAAGGTGGAAAAACCCCACCCCCAAATAGGGAGGATTGGCTTAAGGCCTCTTTTGCTATGGCACGATTGGAGCAAGAGGGAATGGAGAAACATCGACCAATATTTGGCAGCCTCTATTGAAATGGGACAGGGAGCTGAGGTTATTCTTTCCCCCTTGAGAGTAAATGATATTGTGTCATCCCTATACTTAAACCCCCTCCCCCCCTCCCCCCTCTCCCCCCCCTCCCCCGCTCTGGGTCCTATGATTACACCAAGCCTCTACTACCCGGGGCCGGTCGGGTTGACCTAGGCTAGTGCAGTTAGCCGTGGGGCGCCCAGTTGGAAGACGTCGGCTTCTCAAACCTGCAGATGCCTATTGGTGAGATGAGGAAAGAAAAAAAAAAAAAAAAAGAAGTGCTGGGGCCTCACGAAACCACCCAAGGCAGGTAAGTAAAGGACCCAGGGGGACGCGTGCAGTGAGTGAACACAGGCGCGGATCGCCGTAGACTTCAATGGGGCAAGTCGCGGTTGGAAATTAAGAGTTTAAGGGCACTTCGGGAGTAGCTACAAGCAAGTCACTTACAGGGTAAGTAGTTCTAGGGCCAACACCCACAGGAGCACCGTAGTGCTGGAGTTACCTCACCCAGGGAAGCCGGGTGCATAGGTGTCCTTTGGTGTCGGGTCGCGGCGTCGTTTTCAATGGGAGCCAATGAAGACTTGCTGCTTGTGAAGCCAGAAGAAGTGTCCGGTGGAATCCAAGCCTGGATTCGGAAGAAGGAAGACCTGAAAGCAGAGGGGACAGTGTTCAAAGTCACTTGGCAGTGACCCGGGGCAAGGAAGATGAATGCCCACCGTCGTCGGCGGATTCAGGTCGTTCACGGGTGTCTTGACTCTTTGGCCACGAGATCCAGGAGGCATCGAGGACAACCAGGAGCTGGATTCAGCGTGTCCCACGAAGTCTGCAGCTGACTGCGGTGTCGGCGACCCGATTGGAGCCAACAAGCCTTGGTAGCAGCAAGTCTTGTGGAAAGAACAAAAAGTCAATGGTGCAGACCAGCAAGGTCTGGGGGACTCACCCAGCGAGGGTAAGTCAGGGTAGGCCTGGAGCAACCAGGGGAGCCCTTTGGATTTGTAGAAAAGTCTTCAGGGGACCCACAAGCCGGCTGGCAAGGGATCACGAAGACGCCTCGGGAGGATTCCTTCAACAGGGGCCCACGGTCACTCGGGAAGGGGTAGGCCTCTGATCTTGGGAGGGATCTCTGCTAGAGGCTGGGACCACACGTGGTCCAAAGCACAGGTTCGTAGAACGTCGTGAAGGGGTTGCACTTGAAAGTAGTGCACGGTACCCAGGGATTGCGGTTCCTCGTCACTAATGGGGTCCACTGGCCTCAGCTTCGCTGGAGACTCACGATGGCCTTGGAGAAGTCAGGAAATCCTCTTCCTGGGCTGCAGGGACTTCGGTCTCCGGTGGGAGCAGCGTAGTTTGTGACCGTCGTTGCAGTTTTTGGTGCCTGCCAAGCAGGGGAGTCACTCCTTGACTCCAAGGGAGATTCTTCAGTCTTCCAGAGGTAGTGGAACGTCGAAGGTCCGGGATTCTTCTTTAGAGCGTCGTCCAGGGATATCTAGTTTGCAAGGTCAAGGGTTCCCTATCTTATACTAAAAGGAAGGGAGAGACTAGCTCTATGACCCCACCTATGGGAGGGTCAGGGGAGTGGGTGGCTAAACCCACTTCCCTTTGTCCAGTTTCGTGCCAGGGCAGGGGCAGGTAGCCCCTGAGCCGGTTTGAACTGGTGTATGCACAGAGGAGCCTTCTGCTCCCCCAGTGCAGGACTTCAAAGCACTCTAGGAGTGCACCCACCCAGCCCCAATACACTAAACCCTGTCTGGGAGGTGGTCACACCTCCCTGTGACAGGATACCTATTGTTGGGCCTCTTCCACTGCGAGTTTCGGTCATCAGCAGGAGGGCAGCCCAGTGTCTGTGACTGGTGGCATCCATTTTGTGATGCCAGGGCTCTTCAGGATTCTACAGTGTTTCCACAGTAGGTACATGTCTATCCCTCTAGAAGGGTGGGATCATACACTGGTGTGGGGGTATGATTCCAAGGTGTTTGACACCAAACACGACATGTTTTGATGCAGCCATTCCAAAGTTAGCATTACCCGCGAGGTTATAATGCACTTAAGAGTATATGGTTTGACCGCATTCACAAACAGCCCCAGAGAATGGACTCTGAGAGCTGCAGAGGGGCCCTGCTCAGGCAGAGGCACCCTCTCACATAGAAACTAAGCACCCTGCCCTCAGGATTGATAGGGCCTGCCTTAGGGGTGACTGATAGGTTTAAATGTGTGTGCAGGGGAGATATAGGGAACCTATATCTCAGTGAGGGGTGCTAGCAACTCCTCACCCAGGCTGCAGTAGCAGGCCTGTGGTGTCAGTTAGTCTGCTTCCCAGGGGTGGCATAATACATGCTTCAGCCCCTGGTAGGCCTGTGAAGTACCTATGCCCTTGGTACCTAAGGTACCATATACTAGGGACTCATAAGGTACCACAGTATCCAATCACTAGTGCACCTAGAGTGCACTCCAAGTCGTTTAGAGAGAACAGAGAGGCTGGGGCCCTGATTGGCAGGGTCCCAGCCAGACTATAGCCAGAAACCAGTGTAAACATCAGAAAAAAAGTGGGGGCAACATAAGAGGCAGATCCTACTCTCCTACACAACCCCCCAAACGCAGGGACACTAAACTAACCTTGACCAGTTGAGTCTTCGTGCTCTAAGTGGAAATACCTTGAGAGTCCATCTGCATTGGCATGTTGGGTCCCAGGCCTATGTTCCACTGTATAGTCCATCCCCTGTAGGGAAATGGACCACCTTTAAAGTTTTGGGTTTTCACCTTTCATCTGTTTAAGCCATAGGAGGGGCTTGTGGTCAGTCTGAACTATGAAGTGAGTGCCAAACAAGTATGGCCTCAGCTTCTTCAGGGCCCACACCACAGCAAAGGCCTCCCTCTCTATAGCTGACCAACGTTTCTCTCTAGGGGTCAGCCTCCTGCTAATAAAAGCTACTGGCTGGTCTTGACCTTCATCATTCAGTTGAGACAGTACAGCTCCCACACCCAGCTCAGAAGCATCTGTTTGGACAATGAACTTTTGGTGTAGTCTGGACTCTGTAAGATGGGGGCAGTGCACATGGCCTGCTTTAGGTCTTCAAATGCCTTCTGACAGCTAGCTGTCCACTGAACCTTTTTTGGCATTTTCTTTGAGGTCAGATCATTCAAGGGGGTCACTATAGATCCATATCCCTTCACAAAACTCCTATAGTACCCAGTCAGGCCTAAGAAGGCTCTCACCTGTGTCTGGGTGGTTGGAGCAACCCATTCCATTATGGTTTGGATTTTGCTCTGTAAAGGCTGAACCTGGCCTCCACCCACAAGGTGGCCCAGGTACACAACCTGACTCTGCCCTATCTGGCACTTAGTGGCCTTGATAGTGAGGCCTGCTTTCTGCAGGGCCTCCAAAACATTTCTGAGGTGGACCAGGTGATCCTGCCAGGAGGAACTAAAGACAGCAATATCATCTAGATAAGCTGAGCAATAAGTTTCCATCCCTGCCAGAACTTTGTTCACCAACCTCTGAAAAGTGGCAGGTGCATTTTTCAATCCAAAAGGCATCACCACAAAGTGGTAGTGCCCACCAGGGGTCGAAAATGCTGTTTTGGCTTTTGCATCCTCAGCTAACCTGATCTGCCAGTAGCCAGCTGTTAGGTCAAATGTACTCAGATACTTGGCTGAGGCCAAAGTATCAATCAGCTCATCTGCCCTTGGTATGGGATAGGCATCAGTCCTGGTGACTGCATTGAGGCCTCTGTAGTCTACACAAAACCTCATTTCTTTCTTACCACCCTGGGTATGAGGCTTGGGTACTAGGACTACTGGGCTAGCCCAAGGGCTATCTGAAGGCTCAATCACACCTAACTCCAACATTTTCTGGACTTCAGTCCTGATACAGTCCCTGACATGGTCAGGTTGCCTGTAGATTTTACTCTTGACAGGCAGACTGTCTCCAATGTCCACCTCATGGGTGCACCAGGTAGTCTGACTAGGGGTCAGGCTAAACATATGTCTGTACTGCTGCAGAACTTGTCTGCACTCAGTTTGCTGATGGTCAGTGAGGCTGCTTGCCAAAGCAACACCATCTACTGACCCATCATCAGGGTTCTGTGAGAGCAGGTCAGGGAGAGGGTCACTCTCCTCCTCCTGTTCCTCATCAGTTGCCATGAGCAAGCCCATGTCAGCCCTGTCAACATATGGTTTCAATCTGTTGACATGGAGCACCCTCAGAGGGCTCCTGGGACTTCCAAGATTCACCAGATAGGTGACTTCTCCCTTTTGCTCAACTATTGTATGGGGGCCACTCCATTTGTCCTGGAGGGCTGCTGGGGCCACAGGCTCCAACACCCACACTTTCTGTCCTGGCTGGTACACAGTCAACACAGCCTTTTGGTCATGCCAAGCTTTTTGTAATTCTTGGCTGGCCTCCAGGTTTTTGGTTGCCTTCTTCATGTATTCGGCCATCCTGGAGCGGAGACCAAGTACATAGTCCATCACGTCCTGTTTGGGGGGTTTGAGAGGTAACTCCCAGCTCTCTTTTACCAAACATAATGGACCTCTTACAGGATGCCCAAACAGAAGCTCAAATGGGCTGTAACCAACCCCCTTCTGTGGAACCTCTCTGTATGCAAACAACAGGCAGGGAAGAAGAAGGTCCCATTTCCGCCTAAGCTTCTCTGGGAGTCCTTTAATCATTCCCTTCAGGGTTTTGTTGAAACGTTCAACCAACCCATTGCATTGTGGGTGATAGGGGTGGTGAACTTATAAGTTACACCACACTCCTTCCACATTGCTTTCAAATATCCTGACATGAAGTTTGTATCTCTGTCAGAGATGACCTCCTTTGGGAAACCCACTCTGGAGAAAACTCCAATGAGGGCTCTTGCCACCACAGGGGCTGTGGTGGTCCTCAGGGGAATTGCCTCTGGGTTCCTGGTGGCATGATCCACTACCACCAGGATAAATATGTGCCCAGATGCAGTTTGAGGGTCAAGGGGACCAACAATGTCAATCCCTACCCTTTCAAAGGGTACCCCCACCACAGGTAGTGGTATCAGGGGGCCTTTGTGGTGCCACCTGCCTTGCCACTGGCTTGACATGTGACACAGGAGCGACAAAACTCCTTTGTGTCCTCTGACATATGTGGCCAATGAAAATGTGGAACAAGCCTGTCCCAGGTCTTGTTTTGGCCCAAGTGACCTGCTAAAGGGATATCATGTGCTAGGGTCAAGAGGAACCCCCTAAACTTCTGAGGTATTACCAACCTCCTGGTGGCTCCAGGGGCTGGATCTCTACCCTCAGAATATAGGAGTCCCTCATCCCAATAAACTTTATGGGACCCACTAGCACTCCCAGCAGCCTCAGCAGCAGCCTGCTGTCTGAGGGGTTCAAGAGAGGGGCAGCACTGTTGCTCCTTACTCAGATCTTCCCTAGAAGGGCCCCCTGCCCCCAAGAACTCAACCTGATCAGGCTCAAGTCCCTCTGGGGCAGTTCCTTCTTCTTCAGGATCTGCTCCTCCTCCCTCAAGAGGGGAATCAGTGATCTGAGACAGAGGGGAAGGCACTGCCTTACCCCTACTGCTCCTCTTCTTGGGAAGCATCTGGTCCATTGTTTCAGGATCCAGAGCTGGTTCAGTGTCATGCATTTTGGCCTGTGACCTGGTCACAGCAAATACCTTTGCAGGGATGCCCAACATCTCAGCATGAGTCCATAACTCTACTTCAGACCAGGCTGAAGTTTCTAGATCAATGCCCAATAGACATTCTACAGGGAGGTCTGCACTGACTACAACCTTCTTGAGGCCAGTTACCCCTCCCCAGGAGAAATTCACAACTGCCAGACTATGGTTGGTCCTGACATTGCTTGCATTGGTCACCTGGTACATTTCGCCCAGGATGATCTGTCCAGGGTCCACAAGGTCCTCTGCCACCATGGTGACACTAGCACCTGTGTCCCTAAATGCCAGAGCCTGTTTGCCATTTATTACAGGCTGCTGTTTGTATTTGCCCAGATTACTGGGGCTCACCAGGAAGGACATATCAATGTCTCCATCACAAATCAGCAATGCCTGAGTGGGTACTCTGACTAGGCCAGAGTTCACTTCAGAACCCAGGGTCAACCCTACTACACCCTTATTCTGAGTACCACCTCCACCAGTAGCTGAACTAGGGGGAACAGTTGCCTTATGGGCAGGAGTGGTGGTGGTTTGGTCTTGTTACAATCAGAAGTCCAGTGTCCTTTCTGTTTACAGAATTTGCACCAGGGCTTCTTTTGGCCTTTTCCCTTGTTGGATTGTGACTCCCCACCAGATGCAGATTTTTGGGGCCCTTGTGAAGACTTCTGGTCTTTTGACTGATCCCCACCTTTCTCAGAGCCCTTAGAATCCTGCTTCTTGGTGTCACCCCCTTGGATCTGGTTTTTCTGCCTCACCCTGGTTCTGACCCACTTGTCTGCCTTCTTTCCCAATTCTTGGGGAGAGGTCAGATCTGAGTCCACCAGGTATTGATGCAACAACTGGTTCTGGCAATTATTAAGGATCTGTTCTCTCATCATTAGATTATACAATCCCTTGAAATCAGTAACCCTACTGCCAACCAGCCAACCCTCCAGAGCCTTGGTTGCACAATCTACAAAGTCAGTCTAGTCCTGAGTCTGTGCCTTCTGGGTGTCTCTGAACTTCAACCTGTACTGCTCAGTGGTTAAGCCAAACCCATCTATCAGTGCACTCTTCAGGACTTCATAGTCATCAGCATCCTCTTCTCTAACAGTGAGGAGCTTGTCTCTACCTTTATCTGAAAAGGAGAGCCACAAGATTGCTGCCCACTGCTTTTGGGGGACCTGTTGTACTCTACAGGCCCTTTCCATAGCAGTTATCCACTTATGGATATCATCCCCACTCTGGTAGGGAGGAACAACCTTGCTCAGGTTCCTATGGTCTGGAATATATTCTCTGCCTCTAGGGACACTGTTGCTGCCACCAGGGGGTTCTAACCCCTCTTTTCTAGAAGCTCTCTGGAGCTCCAGGGCTTCCCTATCTAATGCCAACTGCTTGGTTTTGAGGGTAAGCCTTGCTTCCTCATACTGCAGCAGTTTGTACATTCTGTCAGAGGAGGTCTCTCTTTTGGGGAAGTAGGAGTTCCTCTGGTAGACAGATTCTCTGCGTGATAGGAGTGGTCAGAGTCCCTAGAAAGGGACCTAGGCCTCTCCTCCACTATGTCAGTTCTCTTAGGGAGAATTCCTCTGTCCTTTTCAGGCCCCTTGGGACCTGGCCCTTCAACCACAGAGCCTTGGTCATCCTGATGTTCATCATCTGACCCAGACACTGTAATTGACCCACTCACTGATTCAGACCCATTAGCTCCTAGAGCTAATCTAAGATCATCTGCTGTCAGCAGATCTATCAGGTGTAGTGTGGAGGGACTCTGTCCTAGCTTCAGGTGCCTTTCAGCACACATGGCTTTCAAGTCAAAGAAAGTCATGTCCTTATACTGAGGCTGAGTGGATCCACTGGGTCCACCCCTTAAGGACATTCTAGTGTTGTGCAGTGTTGTACTACCTACACTAGTTTGTGGCCTACTGATACTAGCTTGAGCTGTAGAAAGGGTGTGCTATCCCTTGGCACACAGCTCTAAGTTCAGTAGAACTTATTGATACTAAGCTTGACTTTATATGTACCTTGAGTACCTATAGTGGTTTTCAGTTAGTTATTCAAATAGAGATTTTCTGGTAAAACAATAGCAAGCTGGAATCCCACACGCTGCCACCAATGTGAGAAGTTGGCCTGGTATATGCTGTTCACTAGTTAAAGTGGACACCTTGCACCAGTACAATTCGACTCTTATGGTAGGTAGGTTTTAAGACAACCTTTACAGAAAGCTATCCTAGTGGTAGCTGTGGAGAGCAGCCTTCAGGCTAAGTCTTGGAGGAATGTAAAGCAGCTTGTTTTACCACACAACCTCTTGAATCACCAAATGAAAAGACACCACACAGGTATATATATCAAATATATATGTATTTATTACTAAACAACTCTCTACTAATCTCTTGTGAGATTAGAAGTCAGGAACATATGCACAAATCAACGTTTCACAACAAATTGAGCACAAATATGGCTGGGGCCCTAGGGGCGTACCAGACCATATACTAAAAAAGAGACTTAAGAACGACTTGCAAAGGGACAAGGCCTAGGGCCTTCAGAAGTGCTGGGGCCTCACAAAACCACCCAAGGCAGGTAAGTAAAGGACCCACGGGGGACGCGTGCAGTGAGTGAACACAGGCGCGGATCGCCATAGACTTCAATGGGGCAAGTCGCGGTTGGAAATTAAGAGTTTAAGGGCACTTCGGGAGTAGCTACAAGCAAGTCACTTACAGGGTAAGTAGTTCTAGGGCCAACACCCACAGGAGCACCGTAGTGCTGGAGTTACCTCACCCAGGGAACCCGGGTGCATAGGTGTCCTTTGGTGTCGGGTCGCGGCGTCGTTTTCAATGGGAGCCAATGAAGACTTGCTGCTTGTGAAGCCAGAAGAAGTGTCCGGTGGAATCCAAGCCTGGATTCGGAAGAAGGAAGACCTGAAAGCAGAGGGGACAGTGTTCAAAGTCACTTGGCAAAGAAGATGAATGCCCACCGTCGTCGGCGGATTCAGGTCGTTCACGGGTGTCTTGACTCTTCGGCCACGAGGTCCAGAAGGCGTCGAGGATGACCAGAAGCTGGATTCAGCGTGTTCCACGAAGTCTGCAGCTGACTGCGGTGTCGGCGACCCGATTGGAGCCAACAAGCCTTGGTAGCAGCAAGTCTTGTGGAAAGAACAAAAAGTCAACGGTGCAGACCAGCAAGGTCTGGGGGACTCACCCAGCGAGGGTAAGTCAGGGCAGGCCTGGAGCAACCAGAGGAGCCCTTTGGATTTGTAGAAAAGTCTTCAGGGGACCCACAAGCCGGCTGGCAAGGGATCGCGAAGACGCCTCGGGAGGATTCCTTCAACAGGGGCCCACGGTCACTCGGGATCGGGTAGGCAACTAATCTTGGGAGGGATCTCTGCTAGAGGCTGGGACCACACGTGGTCCAAAGCACAGGTTCGTAGAACGTCGTGAAGGGGTTGCACTCGAAAGTAGTGCACGGTACCCAGGGATTGCGGTTCCTCGTCACTCGTGGGGTCCACTGGCCTCAGCTTCGCTGGGGACTCACGATGGCCTTGGAGAAGTCAGGAAATCCTCTTCCTGGGCTGTAGGGACTTCGGGCTCCGGCGGGAGCGGCGTAGTTTGCGACCGTCGTTGCAGTTTTTGGTGCCTGCCAAGCAGGGGAGTCACTCCTTGACTCCAAGGGAGATTCTTCAGTCTTCCAGAGGTAGTGGAACGTCGAAGGTCCGGGATTCTTCTTTAGAGCGTCGTCCAGGGATATCTAGTTTGCAAGGTCAAGGGTTCCCTATCTTATACTAAAAGGAAGGGAGGGACTAGCTCTATGACCCCACCTATGGGAGGGTCAGGGGAGTGGGTGGCTACACCCACTTCCCTTTGTCCAGTTTCGCGCCAGAGCAGGGGCAGGTAGCCCCTGAGGCGGTTTGAACTGGTGTATGCACAGAGGAGCCTTCTGCTCACCCAGTGCAGGACTTCAAAGCACTCTAGGAGTGCACCCACCCAGCCCCAATACACTAAACCCTGTCTGGGAGGTGGTCACACCTCCCTGTGACAGGATACCTATTGTTGGGCCTCCTCCACTGCGAGTTTCGGTCATCAGCAGGAGGGCAGCCCAGTGTCTGTGACTGGTGGCATCCATTTTGTGATGCCAGGGCTCTTCAGGATTCTACCGCGTTTCCACAGTAGGTACATGTCTATCCCTCTAGAAGGGTGGGATCATACTCCCACACCAGTTGCTGGTGTGGGGGTATGATTCCAAGGTGTTTGACACCAAACACGACATGTTTTGATGCAGCCATTCCAAAGTTAGCATTACTCGCGAGGTTATAATGCACTTAAGAGTATATGGTTTGACCGCATTCACAAACAGCCCCAGATAATGGACTCTGAGAGCTGCAGAGGGGCCCTGCTCAGGCAGAGGCACCCTCTCACATAGAAACTAAGCACCCTGCCCTCAGGATTGATAGGGCCTGCCTTAGGGGTGACTGATAGGTTTAAATGTGTGTGCAGGGGAGATATAGGGAACCTATATCTCAGTGAGGGGTGCTAGCACCTCCTCAGCCAGGCTGCAGTAGCAGGCCTGTGATGTCAAAGTTAGTCTGCTTCCCAGGGGTGGCATAATACATGCTTCAGCCCCTGGTAGGCCTGTGAAGTACCTATGCCCTTGGTACCTAAGGTACCCTATACTAGGGACTCATAAGGTACCACAGTATCCAATCACTAGTGCACCTAGAGTGCACTCCAAGTCGTTTAGAGAGAACAGAGATGCTGGGGCCCTGATTGGCAGGGTCCCAGCCAGACTATAGCCAGAAACCAGTGTAAACATCAGAAAAAAAGTGGGGGCAACATAAGAGGCAGATCCTACTCTCCTACAGTAGGCTTGTAGTGAGGTAGCATGACAAAAAGCCCCTGAGGTCTGACTCAATCTTATGTAGGCCCGACTCCATGTTTACTAATGGAAGTCACCATCTTCCCCAATTTATGCAGAATTATTGTCATGTCTGCTATTAGATGCAGATGTCGCCTGACCTCATCTTTCTAGAAACTGTGAAAGCGTCAAGCCATTTGATTGATTACACACATCAATGCGACTTTCGTCTAGATTAAATATCCCCATTTCACAATGTCAAGGTTAAATAAGAGCACATACAGACGTATAACTAAAATAGTGTAGTCTGAATTGATATCCTTTTACCTTCTGTGTTCACAAGGAAACGCCTGGAATGCTCACCTTGATGCATATACTTTGTCAGACATTCTTAAACTTATGTCAGAAATTCCAATTTCTGATCAGATTTAGTATATAAGGACGATCACTTGATAATCTTCACCCAGATTATCGCCGGAGATTCTGACTCTCACTTACTGCAGGCACACTTCATACATTGCAGATGCTACATCTTGCCTGAAGCCAATAAAGCTGAGTCTCAGAGGAAGAACACAGCATGTGTTTGCCCTGCACGGTGAACACGGTCTTCACACCTACGCTGATAAAGACAGCCTTTGCTGTCAACAAGGTATTCAGAGCATCTCTTCGCCCTAAGAAACTCCTGACTGCAAGTTGCTCTGCCTTACATGCTCTCTTAGTGTAGCGCATATAAGTAGGCATAGGGGTGTTGGGCTTTAGATGACATTTTAAAACATTTTAGAAATGTTCATTTTATTCTCGTTATTTAGAACAGGCCATTTTGCTGTTTTTATAATAATCTGTGTAGTTGTTTTAGATGTACTTCTGCTACGGATGTAGGATGTTGTGATTCATACTTTGAAGTGTAGATGCTCCATGTAAGGGGGTAGCATTCTAAGTGGTTTTAGTGGAGTTTCAGGATTCTTTGAATATTATTGCGATTCCTCTTCGTAGTCTATGTTGGTGTGTCGTACAGTTCCTACTTTCTCAGTAAAACTGTGTGTTTAAGCAGCATAAGCTTCAAAACTGTTTAGGGATGAGTCCATTCATACCATCCGAATATGTTGACTTAATTCCTGGCCAGCTCACAGTGCGCCATCGACCCCTAATCTAACAGGGCACAGGAGGGTGTCTGCAACCTCTGAACATGACAACCCTAATTCCCCCAAGGAAATCGTGGAAACAGATCTAACCCTTTCTTTAGTAACTCAGGCATGCCCAAAGGGAGATACAAGAAGTACACAGATTCACATTTCAAATATATATTGAAGCAATTGTACTCTTGTAGAAAATACATGCACTGCAATGATTAATGGAAGGAAACAAAATAGTGTAACAAGCATTACAAGAGTGGTACAGAATATAAACAATTCAACCATTGTAATATTGTATTGATTATATGAATACATGTAAGTGTACTCTGACCTAGCTCTACCTATCCTAGTAAGCAGAAGGTGTACTAATTTGCCAGATCCCTTAAATTGGTCTAACTCACCATTTACCTACGGGCGTACATAGCTGCCAAGGTTTCAGATTGCTTATGTGTGATATTTTCATAATTTCAGTGCAATTATGAGTGACATTCAACAACTGAGTGACACTTTCTCGCGAGCAAAATCATAGCTGCCAAGTTTACAGATTGCTTATATGTGACATTTCCATGGTTTCAGTGTAGTTAGTTGTGACATTCTACAGTCAAATGTGTGACACTTTGAGTGACACTTATCTTTTACTGTCTTTCATACAATTAATGGCTTGCAAAGTCAAAAGTGCTTTCTCAGTCCCAGGATGGGACCTTGTAGCACTATAAGTAGAAAAGTCACTATTCCATACTCTGCCAATCAAGATTCTTCTGTTTACACACAGAAAGACATCTGTAAAGAGATTGCATTAACCATTTGAGGTTGCAGAATGTAAGAGTGCATTTCCCACCCATTATTTCAACTTACATTTATCGTTCATGTAAAGTGTGGGCGTTATTTTATATATAGTTATCTAAAGGTAAAATTGTTTTGTCCTTTTAATCCCTTCGCTGCTACGCCTCCCCCAGGCCCGTGCTTCCTTTTCTTCCAACATCCAGAGGATTCTAAAGGTACCCAGGGTTTGTGGATCCCCGTGGAGAGGACCGAGAAATTAGCCAAAATACAGCTACATTTTGTTTTTTCTGGGAAAATTTTGAAAAAAGTGCTGCAGAAGAAAGCATCTGTTTTTTTCCCTGCAAATGGTATCAATGAAGAGTTTGTAGTGCTAAAATCGCCATCTTCCCAGCTTTCAGGAACAGGCAGACTTTTCACAGAAAACAACATTTTCTACACAGTTTTGGCATTTTACTGAGACAGCCTATTTTTCCTATTTTTGTACTTTCAACCTCCTTCCAGTTAGTGGTAGAAATGGGTATGAAACCAATAACTGATCCCTGAAAGCCATACATTTCTGAAAAGTAAACAGAATTCTAAATATTCTAAATTCAGCAAGGGGTCATTTGTGTAGATCCTTCAAGGGTTTCCTATAGGAACTAACAGTTGAGATAAAAAGAAAATTGAAATAGAGTTGAAAAAACAGCCATTTGTTTCTAGGTTTTCACCTGTAACTTCTTCTAAGTATTGCAGATTTTTAAAGCAATGATATATAGGACTTATGTGCGGTGATATATAGGACTTGCGGGTTCACCAAGAACCTGAAGTACTCTGAGCCAATATCTGAGCTGGTCCTTGCAATGGTTTTTCATTGTGTACTGCGTATATAGCAATTCATTTGGTAAAAGTGGAAAATAGGTATCAACGAAACCTAAGTATTTCCGAAATGGGAACTAAATATGGAGTTTAGAAGCAGTGGTTATTTGCACACATCCGAATTTGTGGGTTCCCATACTATCATGTGAATTAGAGGGCATTTTTCAAAATGACTTCTTTTTTCTCACACTGTATAACATTTGGAAGGCAGAAATGCATAGAAAGTCAATTAGTAACAACACTTGTTCTACTATTCGGCATTGCCTGAAGTTTCCCTATAAAAATAGTACCTCACTTGTGTGGGTAGGCCTAGTGTCCGCGACAGTAAACGGCCCAAAACGTACTGTGGAGACTTCAAAATTATCGATCACAAAAAAGACTTGGTTTTGCAAGGGAGTCACCTGCGTTTTTGGTCCAGGGCTCGGCGAGCATCTAAGGAAACCTACCATACCCAGACATTTCTGAAAACTAGACACCTGGGGAGTCCAGGGAGGTGTGGCTTGCATGGATCTACCAACATTTTCCTACCCAGAATCCCCTGCAAACCTCAAAGTTAGCTAAAACAACACATTTTCCTCACATTTCTGTGTGGGAAAGTTGTGGGATCAGCAGGCCGACACAAATTTCCTACCACCCAGCGTTCCCCCAGGTCTCCCAATAAAAATGCTACCTCACTTGTGTGGGTGGGCCAAGTACCTGCGACAGGGAAGGGCCCAAAACGCATTGTGGAGACATCATTATTATCCATCACAAAACGACCTGGTTTTGCAAGGGGGGCACTGCTTTTTTGGTCCCGGCTCGGTGGCCATCTAGGAAAACATACCAAATCCAGACATTTCTGAAAACTAGACACCCGGGGGAGTCCAGGGATGTGTGGCTTGCGTGGATCCCCCAATAATTTCCTACCCAGAATCCCCTGCAAACCTCAAATTTAGCTAAAAAAAATCATATTTTCCTTACATTTCGGTCTTGGATCACCGCGCCAGCACAAATTTCCTACCACCTAGCATTCCCCTTGGTCTCCGGATAAAAATGATACCTCACTTGTGAGGGTGCCCAATGTAGAGTCAGCCTAAAAATACATGTAAAAAAATATAAAGCGCTTAGAGCTCGCTGTGCTATCCCCTTAATCTCTACGTTTTTGGCTCTTCCCAGTCGCAAGCCCTTGGCCCATCCACACAAGAGAGGTATCATTTTACTCAGGAAACCGAGGTGAACGCTGGGTGGTAGGAAATTTGTGCCGGCGCGGTGACCCCACACAGAAATGTGAGAAAAATTTGACTTTTTAGCTAAATTTGAGATTTGCAGTGGATTCTGGGTAAGAAAACGCTGGGGGATCCTTGCAAGCCACACCACCAGCCAAGCGACAGTCCACCCTTCACCGCCAGCCAAGTGCCAGTCCACACACACTGCCAGCCAAGCACCATCCAACACACACTGTCAGCCAAGCGCCATTCCACACACACGCCAGGAAAGCGGTAGTCCATACACACTGCCAGCCAGCACAAGTCCACACACACTGCCAGCAAAATGCCAGTACACACACAGCCAGTCAGACGCCAGTACATGCAGACTGGCAGACGAACTCCAGTTCAGACACACACAGAAACTTTCCCTAGTGGTTTTCTGCCCCCCTTGGGGGCAGATGAGCCTAAACATATCGCTGATCTAGATGGCTAAAATATGTGCCTAAAAAAAGGGGGAGGGACATAAACATATCCCATGTGCCTAGTTGGCTTTCTGCCCCCACCCGGGGGGCATATCGGGTGCAATAACCACCATCTGCCCCCGGGAGGGGGGCAGAAAGACTGTGGCCATTTTTTAGGGGAGTGGGGGCATCGGCATGCCCATACTGGGCAGCCCCACCCCTACACAAAGTAAAAATTATTCCTGATGTCTAGTGGGCTTTCTCACCCCCCCCCCCAGGTGGGCAGCTTGGGTGCTGTTGCTCATATCTGCCCCCTGGGGGGGGCAGAAAGACTGTGCCCAATTTTTTGGAGGGGTGGGGGGGCATTGGCATGCCCCTTCAGGGCAGCCCTCACCTCTGCCCTGTGCCTAGTGGGCTTTCTGCCCACCCTGGGGGGGGGTTGATCAGGGGCTATTGATACGATATGCGCCCCGGTGGGAGCAGAAAGGCTGTGCCCATTTTTTATGGAGTGGTGGGGACATTAGCATGCCCATTCTGGGCAGCCCTCACCCACCCTTCTTTTATTAAAAATATTTTTAAAAATTCCAAGTCTCGTTGGCTTTCTGCTTCCCCTGGGGGCAGAATGGGGGAAAAAAAAAACATATACCCCCCACCAGGGCAGGCAGAAAAACTGTTATTAGGGTATGGGTGGGTGGGGGAATTGGCATGCCCATTGTGGGCAGCCCCCACCCCTCTTTTATAAAAAAAAACCCTGATGCCTGGTGGGCTTTTTGCTTCTCCCCCAGGGGAGGGGGGGTGCAGATCGGGGGTAACAACCCCCATCTATCCTGGGGGGGAGCAGAAAGACTGTTGGTATTATTAGGGTCTGGGGGGTGGAGGCATTGGCTTGCCCATTGTGGGCAGCCCCAACCCCACTTATATAAAAAAAAATTAAAAAAACAAAAACAAACAATAATCCCTGGTGTCTAGTGGCCTCTCTGCCCCCTCATAATTTTCCCAAAAAGTTGGGGGAAGCAAAAGCCCTTGCCTAATGGACCACTCACCTTCTCCCTCGTGTCTCGGGCGGTTATCCCCAAGCAAGGATCCACTAGGGAAGGGTACCATTGAAAAGGGGAGATTCTCCCCTTTCCAATGATACCTTTCCTGTCTGCCTAGGTTCTCGGGGAGGGGGGCTGAGATAGCCCCACGAGCACGTAGACATCGGCTCATTTCACTTTCAGTTTCAGTGCAATGATGTCGGTGCTCATGGCACGCCGATCGTCATTACCCTGGAAACAAAAATGCCTTGGGAGGTTGGTGAAGTTCTTCCCCACCTCCCGAGGCTCAAAAACAAACAAGCATTGGCATAGCCAATAGGTCTCGCCTTTGGGACCTTATAAGTGTTTAGTCATGCAACAGTTGATGTTGTTGCACCAAGGATATTGTGCAGGATAACTAAACACTTATAAGGTCCCAAAGGCGAGACCTATTGGCTATGCCAATGCTTGTTTTTTTTGCAGTTTTAACTCGACCAGAAGGTACTGTAGAGCTTTAAATGGACACCAGGTACAATACACATTTATTTTCAGTAAGCACATGAAAATAAAGTGATTTGCTGAGAAACACACGATGTTGAGCCGACGCCGAGACTAGCACTAGGTTGCCCTGTTTAATTACATTTAAAAGAACAACAACCCCAACAACAAAGTTGGCAACTCTGGTAGTTATGCCACATCTTCTCTCCTCCTCAAGTCAGTGAATAATTCATTACATACATTTTTACAAAATATGTTTGAGCTTTGCACAATCCCAATTACAAGTTAAAATTAAATCAGGCTTTGTTTTTCATCCCATATATCGCAGCGGAGCAAGAGCAACAACTGCCGAGGTGAAGAGGTTGGGGGCTTAAGGAAAGTGCTGTTGAGCCCCACCTTCCGACAACAATAATTTGAGGGCTGTTAGGGTTGGTTTATATTTTGGGGTTAAATCCGTGATTTTTATTAATCTCCATTGTGCTGCATTGTAATTGGATTTATATGGCGCTTCCTACTCCTGACAAGGCGTTGAAGCGCTTTATGACGAGGCGCACGCATCTCAAAATAGTTTGAGCAGTGTTCCATCTTTACCCATTAGTGCTTTTGAACTGACAAATGAAACGGTGGCATCAAACGGCTCTCTCGCTCTCTGCGTCACATGTAAATGAGGCATGCTCAAAACAAACAGTGCTCATCGGGTTACATTCAAACGGTTCTGTTTCTTACCTTTCTGCGTGCTGCTCTGAAGCGACAGTTTGGGGCGACTGACGGGGGGGAGGGGGGAGAGCGGGCCTAAAGTGGGGGACTGGATTAAGAATGCAGCTGTTTCAGGGAAGAGTGAAAACAGGAAGTTAGGGGCTTGACTTCTAAAGTTTGACAAGAGGAGCCAGGAAAAAAGAGTTAACAGATGTTTTAGCCACAGAACATCCAATCAGTAAGTACGTTTTGTCCTGTGAGAGTACCAGGGTCTCTGTACAGAAAGAAATATGTGCAGTTTTACATGCTCTGCCCGTAGCCACGAATGTTCTGAATTTTAAACATTTCAATTAAAGCTGCTTCCTTTTTCTTGTGTTAGTAATCGTGGAAGAAATGGAAATTTGTCAGGAAATGTTTGCCATCTGGGCGGCGGTATAATAATATTGAGGCTAACTTGTTGCATTTAACCTGGGGACTTGCGTTATGATCCCAGCACCGACGACGACCTTTCCCGGCGCATCATTGTAAACATGTGCAATGTTTTAGAACAATGTGAGATGTAAACACATTGAATGTAAAGTGCATTGTTTCATTTACGTAATGCATTTCCCTTCCCTCTATCACAATTTTGTTGCAGTCACGCACCACATGCATTTTTGAGTCAGCACTTCAAGTGTAAGGGGCTCCTCCTGGGATAACAAGCATTGGCCGCGCGGCCGTGAAACTGACACGGCAGCGCGGCCGAGAAAGTGAAAGTAATCGCGAGCGATAAAAGCCGCTGCGAGTTATCAGGGTGGGAAGCCAGATGGCGAGGGAAGCCATATGGCGCCTGATCGTGCGTGCACGCTCGCGTGAACGCAAGCTGGTCGCCAGCAAAAGCCACTGCTGTTTGCACTTCCAAAACCCGCTTACTAAAACTCTCGCCGAGAGCAGCGCTAAGCGCTGGCTCAGGCGAGACCTAAAAAGGCTCCACATCCCTCTGCTGTTTACAGCAGAGGGATTTGATGGTCGTGTGCAGAAGACGTAATGGTTCCGTCCTCGGCACATGAGCACCGTGGTACAGGATGGAACCATTCTGTCTTGTGCATGCAAGGGGTTAAACATGTCTTTTCCCTTCCCTCTCCCACTCTGACATTGTCTCCATTGCACTCAGTTCAGTGCTCTGCTGCCGAACGTACCTTTGCCTGCCATGGCAGGCTGACACTGTGCCAGCAGGGAGAATATTGATACTGGGGCTGTGCTGAGCGGCCAAGGGATGTAGACTGTCTGCGTACTGCCCTTGACGATCGTGCTCCCATGAGTGCAGCATTACAGGCCGTTTTCAAGCGCTGCTGCCATTGTCACACTGGTGTAGGCGCTGATAAGGGAGGGGACATGAGACAGCTGAGAGCAGGCTGACACTTTTAAAGTGTGTGCTCGGACTGCCGGGATCGGACCAGACTACAGGGAAACCACACACGAGGCAGGACGGCAGATGAGGCCTACAGCTTGTTGACTTTCAAATCAACAGCATCCAGCAGTCAAAGCCATAGTTGCAGGGGCCTGAAGGGACTGGCTGGCTGGCTGGAAGGAGGAGAAACCATGTCTGGGAGTTGCTGAAAAAAACATCAAGTGCAGCCCGCCCCTCCCCCCCGCTGCCCTCCACCTGCCCACCTGTGCCACACTGAACACAGGGGTCGCAAGGATTCACTTTGTCACATGGGCACAACAGCCAGAGCTGCAAAACAAAAACTCTCTGCCTGGGCCAAACATTGGAAGTTGCGTGACGGAAAACAAGGCACCATCAACGCGGCGCTGTATTCCGGTTCTTTTCACGGAGACTGACACCAGTGCCATGGCCCAGAAAGGCCGGAGCAATTATGTATTTACTGCAAACGCGCTGCTAAGGCAGTTTAACAATGCAGGCCCCTTATAATGGACTGGTCCCAGGTTCTACAAAATAAAAGTGCTGAAAAACGTATGCCGGGTCTTTATGGAGAGTTAAACACATTGATGCCGCATTTGTTCGGTTTATTCTAGGCCGGCCTACCACGACACAATAATTTTTCTAATTCTCTGATATTGCTAATACACCACCACTTGTGCACTGTACTAAACACATTCAGATTGCCGCTAATATACTACTTGTAAAGACGGCAACTGCCCATACATAGCTTTGACAGGGACTGAAGCAAGTGTGATGTCAGCTGCTCACAAAACATGTGTAAACTTAGCAACGTTTAGAGTATGAACAACACTGCGAGGGGAACTATACCTTTCAAAAGCAGTTTGTTGAAAAACTCCAGGATCCTCCCGCCGCCTGCTTCTGATCCATACAACTATGTACTGAAAGACCTGCGTATTGTGCTAGAGGCGCAACCTTAACCTCAAATCTGTTTTAGGGATTTTATGGTCCGTACAAAAATAGGGGGACACTGAAAACTTAGCACAAAACATACCCAAGTCTCTTTTTAAATTGGCACCAATGATATAAAGCTTCCCTCCCGGCCCGGCTGAATCAGTGAGGAGCTGATAATATTAATTGCTGCTGGGCAGCCAACTCACAGAGCGAGCTGGCTGCTTTAGGTGAATAGAGCAGCGCTGCAAATAAATTTGATCTCAGAACTATAAAAAGCTGACTAACATATTTTAGTGCGGTGTTATATAATAAACTGTACCAATCCATTCCGTGCCTGAGTTCTGGTCTTGTTGTCATTGTTGATTCTGTCCACCCACAGCTGATGCTGAACGGACCACAATAAACAACGACATTTTGCACAGTGTACTAAGTCCTTGTACAGAATGTTCTACGGCCTGATAATGAACCTACGAAGAAGTGCAACTGTAAGCAAATCCATTTCTGAGTACATTATCTCTTGAGGCTGCGCAAGCATATGTGTGTCAAAAGTCATTGTTTAAAGATGTCAACTTTAAACTTGAACATGTCCAATGGAAGTGTTTGTACCCGGGGCCCATGTAACCTCACAACAGGTGGTCCTGACATGGGATCTTGTATCCTGTTAGGATGGCAGTGGCGATGTTGGGTGCCGACTCAGAGGTCACCACGTTTCCATAAGGAAGAGGAGGTTCGAGACATTGGTGTCCTTGATGACCAGATATCCGTGACGTGTTTGCTAAGTGATCAGGTGCTGAGGAGCATGCATAAAATTTTGTCCTGGAGTGTGTTTGTTGGTGAGTACTGTGTGTGGGTGGGTGTGGTGTTTCATGCAAAGCGGCAGTGGGTGCAGGCAAATGCTCTTTCTGTGTAGTGAGGTGCAGTGCGGCAGCAGTGAGTGGAAGGGTGCCCTGGGTTGAGTGACCAGAGGAGAGCCGCTGTGTAGCGTAAGAGGACCAGGGTGCAGGGCGCGGTCCAGGTATGGAAGGGCCCAGGTGAGCTTGCCTTTGGCATG